>JANHAO010030976.1:0-10027 GCA_026873985.1 Saraca asoca
CCTTAACTGGAATAGTTTCATGGCTTTTGACATCTTCATGCTGAGGCTTTAAGACTTCAAGTGAATTTGATGGTAACGTTTTATTAGCTTTAAGATATTCATCCACATCTAACCCTAAACTAGAATAATCATGGTCCTGTGCATTTCATGAAATTAGAATTAATAGCTAATAATGAAAGAATTATAACTTTTTATCAAAAATCTTTTGTAAAGGAATTTAAGGTTGTCTTCTAGAACTTGGATAGAGAAATAGCTTGTTTGACAGAAATACAAAGGCCAAAAAAACTAATGTGACATGAAGATGGTAAAAGAAAACTTGTAGCAGAATGGCAGAATCCTAAAACTAAATCCCACAGCATTATTGTGCACTAACTAAACCATATGAACTTTCTACAAGTTCCAAGAAATAATGCAAGAATGTATAATAGACAACTTGAAAGAGATAAGCCTGATAAGAAATACATAAATAGATAATATATCTGGAAAAAAAAGACAATGAAAGATACGAACCTCAAAAGTCTGAAAAGCTTCTGGTATTGCAACAATCTGAGTTTCAGATGGCTCCTCCAAAACCTATATAATACACATTTGTTCAACAAAAAGATTTGGGAGAGTTTCCACAAAAAACTGCCTTACAGGGGTCTAAAGTTATTCCACGATAATCAATGGAAAATTTTAATTGAAATGTTTTCATATTCAATTACACTATGATTCTTCTCTCATTATTTCTACATGAAAATTCACCTTCTTTACTCTTGCCTTCAGCAGGTTCTACTTGTCAAGTGCATGGAAGCTTTCAATAGTATTAGTATTGTATAATATGCCTGGGATAGAACACTTGTTCCTGTATCCACGGCTTAGTTCCAGTTCCAACGATGCCTCAGTTGATTTAGAAGGCAAAGACTCAGCCAAAAGAGCTAGATAATTTGATACTTGAGGATGTGAACAAGGTGCACAGAAACTTGCAAATAGGTCAAAGCATTTAGACTTCGAATTAAATCTATGCGAAACACGTAAAGTTCATCAAAGATAATGTAAATTGCAGTTTCAAAACTTCAAAGACAAAGAACATCCTCCTATGTCATAGTAACATTGCTAGAATATGAGTTGAAGCATGTACTAAAAATTACGTTTTGGTATCCACAACATCACAGGAAGCGTTAATTTCTCCAAAAAAAAAAAAAGGTGATGCTAATTTAAAGTCTTCAAATTTTTTACTAATAAAGTGGAGGAGTAGAAGATGAAACAACCTAATAAAATTGATGATAACATTCTCACCTGAGGACCAAGATGATGAACAAAAAAGCCATTGGTAGAGTACACCGATCAAGCAAATCAATGCCATCGCAATGGCCAGATTTGCCTCCAACACCACCACAGACCCTAAAATGACACTGACAACTCTAGCGATCATCAATTATGGGCAGCAACAGTAACCTCGGTTGAGGAAAGTGTTAGTGAGGATTCCCCACATAGGCTTCATGATCCAGGGGATGAAATAAAGGCTAATGTAAAGTTGTACAATAGAGGGTTGCATTTTCTGAATGTCCTTCCAGTTGTAGTCAATGACGACCTTGAAGAAATAACTAGAGAAACCTTGGCTAAGACCGTATATGAGGATTACACCGACAATGAAGGTGGGATTAAGTTGGAAGGAGAGCATTCCTAGCCATTGGAAGGGTTCAAGGATGATTGAGAATGGGATGGTTTTTGTTGGGGTTGGTGGTGGTAGGGAAGACATTTTGAAAATGAAAGGATTTTAAGAGTTGTAGAAAAGTCTTAAAATGTTTAGCAACTAGGGTTACAACCTCCATGTTTTTAGCAATGGTTATTTGCAACCGCCATTAGTGAACCATGTAGTTAGCGACGGTTTGTTAAAAAACCACCGCTAATATTTTTCACTTCAGAGGAGTTAAACCCCAGTCCCTTTGCTTAGTCGTTTCCTTAGTGGAGATTTAAATAAACTACCACTAAATATTAGTAATTAGCAGTGCTTCATCAAAACCGTCATTAAAAGCTGAGTTATAAAAATTTTAGCAATGGTTTACCCAAACCGCCATTAAGGAGCCATCGCTAAAGATAGTTAATAGTGATGGTTCAGCTAAATTGCCGCTAAAAAACTGCTTCCAACATTAATCCGTGTCTTTAGCAGTAGTCTATACGAACTACTACCATTGAACCACTACTAAAAACTAATTCTATAGTAGTGCCCTTAGATGAAAAGAGGTTTGTGTTCATTAGAAGAGAAATAGGAACGATAAATCTAAAAGAGAATGATATCAATTAGCTATTCTTACATTGTTTATTATTTACCTGTTTAATTCTTTTTTGCTTTGTTTGATTTCATAATGCAAAATTTGACTTAAACATCAGAGTTTCTTAAGTTTGTTTTGCAAATATACGTTTTGGAGAAATGAGATTCTATTGAACTTTATATAAAAACAAATTTTTGATTTGACTTACCGAATTGATTCATAGCTAAATTTTTGAACTATCAATCGATTCTAAAATCGATTCAAACAATTTTCTAAAGTTTCGATCTGGCTCAAAAATATCTGAACTTGTTTCATGACCATACAAATCAATTCCATAATTGATTCAAGACAGGATTTTGGTAATCAAATCATGTTTAAATTGTTGTTCATATCTGAATGTATTTCTTACTATGTTTTTTTATATCTTTTTGATTACTTAAATCACTGATCACCTTAAGGGATGCTATATGTTTTCTTTACTCTTTTTTGTTGTGCCAAAAGGGGGAAAAGAAGCTAAAAGCTTCATTTTAGATGAAAAACCTTAGAAAATCTCTTTTTGAAAATAAAAAAATGAGATGCTCTATGAAAGGGTGGGACTATATCTGTCTTTCTCTCCTTCAAATTTTTTTTAAAACTTTAAATCTCATCTAAAATTGTTTGTCAGCATTAAAAAGGGGGAGATTGTTAGCCTAGGTTATTCTAGCCACCATTTTCCTTAGTTTTAAAGTTGAAAAATAATTTTAGTTCATAAACGAGTTTTACATCTAACTTTGTGCTTTAGCGTTTGTTATGTGTTTTACAGATTCAAGGAGTCAAAGTCCATGATTTAAGAGATCCAACTTTAGATTTAGGACTTTATTTTTAACTAATATTTTGAGGTAGAATAAACCACTTGAAGAGAGGAAAAATCAGATATTTTTCAAATGAGCTATTAAATAATCTTTCACAAGTATAAATTTTATAAAAACTATTTTTTACTTTGAGAATCAATTCATGAATTGATTCCTATAAGAACTTGTGAAAATACATTAGAATCAATTCACTAATCAATTATTGCTGATTTGAAAAATTACTTTGTTGCTCTCTTGACCTTCTTCCAGTTGTTCTCCTCAATGTAAGGTACAAATGACACAACTTTTAAAAGTTTTCTGCTAGCTTTTCTTGAGCCACTCCCTGAACATCCTAGCTGGCCCTTAAAATCACCAATGCCTATAATTGGAATTGCGCCAAAAACCACCAATACTACCACAAATCATGTTGCTCCCAAGTTGTATTCATTGAAGTTGATTCCAAGACATTAAAGCAAGTCACACAATCAAATTAGTGGTCCAAACCACTTTATATTGAGGATAACCTCATCAAATTAGATTTGTGCAAAAACAAGGCATGCCAAATAGTGCTCCAAATCACATGAAGACACTAAAATTTGCAAACAGTCTTCCAAATTACATAAAGGCACCGAAATTCACTAAACAGTGTTTCAAATCACATGAAATACCAAAATTCATCAAATAGTGTTCCAAATCACATAAAACACCAAAATTTGCCAAACAATCCTCTAAATCATATGAAGGCACCAAAATTCACCAGACAATCCTCCAAATTATATGAAGGCAATGAAATTCACTAAATAATATTCCAAATCACATGAAATACCAAAATTCATCAAATAGTGTTTCAAATCACATGAAATACCAAAATTTGCCAAATAGTCCAAAATTCACCAAGCAATCCTCCAAAGCAACTAGTTTTAACTCATCCAAACACCTTAAACAGAGTCAGTTTTCAACAGCACCACCAGCCTCCACAAAAGAATTACCAAAACTATCAGTTTGAAGGAGACTAGCCACCTTCAATTGCTTAGGACATCACAACCTGACTTATAGAGCCAAACAACAAAAATAATTAAATGGCGGAAGTTGTATAATCCACAAGGCTTCAATGTGGATGATATCACTTTGGTACCATGTTAAAAGAGAAAGAGATAAAGATATTATTATGATACTATACCCTACAATGAGCCAAGCATGTGTAGTTATAATGAAGATTTGTATAAGAGACAGAGTTCTTATAGGACTTTAATAGGTCTACATGTATCATTTATCCTAACCTACGTAGGCTTACCACTTATCCTATATAGATTTTGTTAGCCTTATTAAGAAATTACTAATTTTTTCAATTTAGCTAACAAAATTATTTTGATGTTGAAAAATAATTTAAAAATAATTTCAATCAATTTTTATTATTATGTTTTGTTGCTCTCTTTTTAATTTGCATTTAGGTTTCTAAGGAATGCAATTATAATTCAAGAGAGATTCAAGATTAGTTATAGAACTTATTTTTATTTTCAATAGGATCTCTTGCAAATAAACTTAGTTAATTTTTGATCCAAACCTTTTTAACTAAACAATGAGGCAGAAAAACTATTTGAAGAAACCAAGTTTTATAAAAACTGCTTTACACTTCATACATCGATTTATGCTTTTAAAATTTCTACACACATCGGTATACACATCGATTTGTTTTTCAAAATTCCTTTTACCAAAAGTTAGAAATATGTCTACTTTGATGTAGTAATTAATGTGAAGATTGCAAATAACATATCACACTTCGATTACCACACCATGAGTTAGTTACAAATGGACTATAATCGATGCAACAATTGATGTAATAACTAAAAGTTAATTATTCTATTACAAATGGTTACACCAGTCATAGCAACCTAACTTCTTTCATTATATAAACAATATTTCATCATTTGTCTATACAATTCTTCACCAATTCAAGCATGAATCATTCCAAGAAAGAGCTAAAAATGATTTTCTCTCTGCCTCATGTAATTTCTAAGATTCTATCAAAATTCTGGATTAAGATCAATTCAATTTATTTTAGATAGTTTGCGATTTTCATCTCAAACACTAGCATTGTATTCTTTTACTCTTATTTCTTTATTTTTAATATTTTTAGGGATTTAGAAATCTTATATCGGTTAGCAAGAACCTGTTAATCTTGTATTTTTCTTTAAGTTTAGAAAAACATGTCTTAATTCTTCTAGGTTAGCAAGAAGCTTGTTAAATTCTTGTGTGTTTATTGTAAAACTGACAATTCAGGAGTTTGGTAATCCTGATTGTTTTTGTTTTTTATTCAAAAGGTCTTTCAATTGAGAAAGATTAAGTGGAGTAGACTTGAATTGGCGTTTCAATTCAAGTTAAATCACTTTAAAATTTCTGTGTCAACTGATTCTTATCTTTACTGTTTAATTGTTATTTTCTATTATTTTTTATTTAATTTTACTAATCACGATTACATCTGTAATTTGAATATTAAATCAAATAAAATAAAGGTGTATACAATTCTCCAATAAGATAAGTACAAGATCTAATTAACTTCTGCAATTTAAATTCTATAATTTTTTTTACCCACCACTCCAAGCCTAATAGTTAGTATTAGAGCTTTAGCTCTTGACACTCCTTTATTTGATCAAAATATGGATTCAAATTTGCCTATTCCCTCTGACTGCCCATCTTTGAGCAGTCCACCTATCTTTGATTTTGAAAATTTTAATTTTTGGAAGTTTAAACTCAAGATTTTTATTGAGTTTGCAAATATTGAAATGCTAGAAATTTTAGAATCAAGTTATTAATATCCTGCAATTTGTGTTAGTGGAACTTCTTAACTAAAATCTAAACTTTTGTGAACTGATGAAGAAGAAAGAAAACACTCCCTTGCTTCTAAACTAAAATGGATAATTGTAAATACATTACCTACTAATGAATTCTCAAGAATTTCAAAGTGTAAAGCAGCAAAGGATATTTTAGACACTCTAGAGATCACTTATGGATGCAGATTTGAGCCTGATAGCAAAAAGGAAGAATAACATTGTCTCTTGGCAAAGCATGAAAAACTTAAGGTTGAAAAGTATCCTATTTTTTTACTGTAGTTCTTATATCAGTGATTCAGATGAGGCTAATAATTCTTATGATGAAACCTTTGTTAATCTAGATAATTCTAATGATGAATCTCATGAGGATTCTATTGAACTTTGTATAAAGATGCATGAGGCATTGTTTAGGACTCAAGAAGAATTAAAGAAAGTTAATAAGGAGCTAGAACAGTTAAAAATTAGGAATAAGGGTCTGCTAAAAAGGTTTGAGTAGACTGAAAATGAAAATACTGATTTGAATATCCTAGCTAAGAAATTAGTTAGTGAGAGTAATGCCTGTAAGCACTATGAATCATACAAGTGTGAAATAGACAAATTGAATAAAAATTTGCAAGAATTTTCAAATAGCAATGCAAAATTGAACAATATGCTAGACAGTCAAAGAGAAATTTAAAATAAAAGTGGCTTCGGATTGAAGCAATACAAAAAGAAGAGATCAAACAAAAATCCTAGATAAATTACCTGCTACTATTGTAATCACAAAGGCCATCATATTAGATATTGTCCATGTGAAAATGGAACATATGTGTTGAAACCTAATGAAAAGCTTGTTTGGTTAGCTAAGGTGAATTTTTTAAATGCAAATGCTATTGATTTTAGAATTAATAGAAATTCTGCTTTTTACACAAACAAGTTTGGACCCAAATTCTACTGGGTACCAACCAAATCCATTTAATTTCAATTTTGCAGATACATGTGAGGGAAGGGAAAGTAACTGTTTGTTCAAAATAAAAATTGTAAAATAGACCTTGATAAACTCCTTCTTATTTTTTTTTTGAAATTTTGGAGGTATTGTTAAATTTGTTTTACAGGGATAGAGAAAGAACCTAAAGCATCAAGTAATTTGAGATAATCTTTTAGTTAAACTTTAGGAATATACTTTAGAAAAACTGAAACAATGGCACTTCAATCGATTTGCGAATCAATGTTGTTTATCCAGTTTTTTTCTTTACACTGATGTACAAATCGATGCACTTCTCAATTTTCAACCATAAGCATTGATGTATACTTTGATTCAGCTTATTTTTCAAAGTTTCGGGGAAGGTTGAAATTTTTTTATTCTTTGCTGGACGCATCGATTACAAATTCGATGCGAATAACAATACTCATACATACACGGATGTTGAAATCAATGCACATATGAATACCTGATGAACAAATCAAAAGGTAATCGATGCATTAGTAACTTTTAGCCCTCTACTTCAATGCACATATCGATTTGTGGTGTCATATTATAAATACCAACATCAAAGTCAGTCCCATTTGCTACAATAACTTCAAACCCCTCTTACACTTTTCTCTCGGCACTCCCTCTAAAAATCTCAAAAAACTTCATTTTCAAACTGATTTTTATCAAATTTTTTCAACAGAAACATCAGAATCACCTTTCTCTACTATTTTGACTAGTTAATTTCTCTTGAATGTCCTAAAATCAAAACCCCAAAAAATCAACACAAAACCCTAACCACCGAAAATCATATCCTTCAATCTTCACACCAACAATGGCTAAGCGCATCAAGATCCCAACAAGGTGCAAGGACAAATCTCCAGTCAGACCAACTCAATCAAAAGAAGAAGAATCATTCTTCATGTCCTAAACCGAGTAAGAATCTTACCTTGCCTTTGAAACTAAAAAGGTTGAACCATTAAAGTGTTTTAGTGACTAGTTGTTTAAAACCTCTCATTTGCCTAAGTTATTTGCTAAGTATAAGTTGAAAAAGTTTTTGATTTTCAAAGATACAGCCTACCCCAAGCTTGTAAAGATGTTTTATGCCAACTTAGCAGATGCTGATGGCAAATTGTCTTGCTATGTAATGAGAAGGCATATTGTCATTGATTCTGAGATTTTTGCAAATGAATTTGAAATGGATAATTCGATGCTTAAGCTTACTGCAGGATCCTTTAATGAATATAATAAGAAGCTGGCAGTTAATATACTATTTCCTTACTCCACCCCAAAAGATGGTAGGGGAAGATTGCTCGTAACTAGTCTGTCTCCTAAAGATAGGATCCTACACTATGCTTTGTGCAAAGTCATTTTGCCAAGGGCCACCAATTTTACTCAGACAATGGAAGATGATTTATTTTTTATATGGATTACTAAAATCAAATTGATTTTAATTTTTCATATTTCATTTTGAAATATTTGAGTAACTATTCAAGAAGAACAGAATTAGGTATCTTGCTTACGGTATGACCCTGAACCCACTTTTCACAAAAGAAAAAATAAAACTTACAAATGAACTTTTGGATTCACGCCCAAACACAATGACAATGATTATTGCTTCACATTTCCACAAGATGGGTTTTACAGAAAATAATCAAGGAAGATGGGTTAGCAAAACACTTGTCCCCACACAACCATCTGGTTAGACATCAACACAAGAAGCAATCAACACTGAAGTTGAAGCTAGATTATCAGCACTAATTGAATGCATGCACAAACACATGACGGAACCAACTAATAAGATAACTGAAAGTCAAGATCCATGGTTCAATGTAATAGGAGAAAATGTCATTGTTAGAAGAAAACGTTGACAAACTTGAAAAAGAGTTGAATAAAAGACATAATTCACTTAATGATCAAGTTGAAGAAATCAGATTGAGGCTTCAACAATAAGATGAGGATGCTGAGATACAGAAGTTGAATGAACTGCCTCCTGAATTGCCTTTTTTTTTTGTTTATATTTGAATTTTATCTTGTTATCCCCTTTGATATTATTATTGTTATTTCTGCTGTTGAGATTATTTTATGATGTATTCTGGATATTCTAATATTTTTTGGATATTCTAATATTGTCTGAATATTTTGATATTATTATGGATATCTTGATTGAATGATTTACTTAAATTGTGATAATATTTCTGAATGATTTAAGTATCTCTATTAGTATGATATTTTTGAATATATTTTGAAGTTTACAAGTGATGTATGATTTAGATCTTATGTTGATTCCAGTTAATATATGATTCTATAGTCAAATTCTATTTTTTTTTAATTTTTGGTACATTCTCTATTTTATTACTTTTTGATGGGCCAAAAGGGGGAAAAATATGAAATTTTCAAAAGTTGAAGATCTTTAAACTTCTCAAAAATTTCATAAATTTTAGATTTTATTTTCAAACCAATTTTTTAATAAAATATTATTTTCAATTAAAAAGGGGGAGAAAGAAATTTTTCTTACTAAAATTTTTTACAAATTATTGTTATTATTTTTCTTCACTTTAAAACCAATCTAAAATTGTTTGTTAACATAAAAAAGGGGGAGATTGTTATCCTTATTTAGAAATTACTTTTCATTAGGCCTTGGATAATTAGCAATCAAAATAAACAGCACCCAACTAAATGAAGAAAAAGAAAACAATACTGCCGTGAAGTTATCATTCTATTTTAGAGAAGAAAAATGAAGTCAGTTAGAGGAGCAATCATAGACCACACTATAGTATTATGCCCAAAAAGCTAAAAAGTCTTGTCAGACACTTATAGTCAGTAAGTCATAAGTGTTGAATAACAGTTAGCATGGACAATAGGAAAAGAAACATACCCCGCGTTCTGGGCTACTCTTCATCCCTTCAAGAACCCTCTCAAAGGCAAGTTTTCCAGTTGTCTCTCCAAGAGCCGCTATTAAATCTGCTCTGCTCTTCATGGGTCTAGCAATGTAGAACCAAGCGCCACGGTAGCCTGCTGCCACCCATTAAGCCTGATCCAAGCACCTTCGTATCATTACAACCAAAACAAATATTCAGTTTCACATTCACTTCCAGATACCCAAAATACACAAAATCTAATATCAAACAGTGAATTCTAATTCATACAATCACAGCTATA
>JANHAO010030977.1:0-10038 GCA_026873985.1 Saraca asoca
ATAACCAAATTGTATTGTCCTAGACCAAACTACCTCGCTTTTAAGAGTTTAAACTATTTGATGAAAGCAAGACAATGATTGTATTATATATATATATATATATATATATATCTATAAACACATGATCTTGTGAAAACTTGATACAGATATTACCAAAGAGCACAGCAAGCACAAATGCGAAAAAGCAAAAGCTTCGAGCTTTGAGGCTTCCTAAGCCAACCCTCACCCTCACATGCCTTCAGTTTGCTCCCAAGAAACCTACAGAAACCAACAAACAAAGGCATATTTATAACACCAAACTTACGCATCGGTCACAGAGACTGATGACTTTGCTCTGTGTCCACAATTAATATGGCCTTTACGAATAAAAAAAAATGAACATGTGGGTGGGCCTAGAGAGAGACATGAGAACTCAATTGCCAGTTGAAATGAACAAAAAGGAAAAAAAAAAAAAAAGGTGAAACAAAGAGGATTGACAGCCGTAAAGAATTGCATGTGTATGAATTATGAAAATGTATAAAGAAATGGGATTGGCTTTAGTTTGCCTGTCATGATGGAAAATCATTATTATGTTTAAAACAAAGTTCTAGCTTAATTAGAATTGATAGATACTGGGGTCGATAGGAAACTAGGCTTTCTCCATTGTGTGTCAAAATTTGGCCAGCTAATAGCCAACCTGCTTAAAAACTTCCGTTCAACAACTATGCGATCGAATCTTCATTTCTAAATGAGCCAAACAAAGCATGGAAATTAATGAATGCATTCTTCTATGTTTGTTTAAACTGCAGCTGTTAGAAGCTCTGTACGTTCTCATACTAGTTTCTGCTCTAGAATCAACACCATTAGCCTTACGACTCTGCATATCAGAATTCGATGTATATTGACTCACAGTTACAGTGATATGGGAATAAATGGTTTAGGTTAAGTTTGAAGAGAACAGAAAGTGAGTTTTGGTATATTTGGTAGGACTCGTTTGGCTGAGCAGCTTATAAATAAATGCTTTACCCATTTATGTGTGTTTGGATATACTCTTACGTAATTTGCAACAGCCTGACAGCAGCGTCTGATTGTCTATATATAGCCACTCATTCATAATTGTTTGCTGTATAAAGTACTATCTTTATTATATTTTTAGAAGCTTTGAAATCTGTGTCTTATAACTTCTAATGGTTTAATTGAATTTAATAAACAATTTTCATAAGGTCACCTATGTATATATGCATGCCTCAAAAATTATGTAGTGTCCTTACAAATGCCTGTATTTTTCACTCTTTTTATCATGTAGTGTTCATTTGAAATGTGCATTATTATTTAGTAAAGATTTTAAATTCAAAAATTCAAAATTAATATGCTGGTGATCAAATTAATACATAATTTTTTAATATTTTTATAGGATCATGTTTATGTTAATCCACAATATTCTTAAGATCAAAATTCATCAATGAAAGTAAGAAGAATTCCAACAGACAGCAACAAATATAAAAATATTATTGATCGTTACGAGTTATTTTAGATTACTATCTTGTTAAATTTTTCTTTTTTGGCATATGCGGATATATATCAAAGATAATTTTATGGCCTTAGAAATTTAGGATATTTAGATTTAAATTTATGATATGTAAAACAATTTATAGTTTAACTTTTCCATATCTAATGAAATATGTTCCTGACTTATTATATGACTTTGTTATTGGTTTAATTATTATATAAATGAAATTATAATTATACTATTTTAATAATAATTATATTGGTTTAATTATTATAGTATTTTAGAATAAAAATATGGGTCAACTGAAAAATTATAAAAAAATAAAAGAAACATTATGAAAATTTTTTAAAAAAATGTGAAAATTATGCAGGGCTTACCAACGGCCTCTATATTTAAAAATGGAAAAAAGTTAAAGGTGATTTAGGACCAGTTCCATTAAAAAAATAATAATAAATGAAAAATTTTACAGATGGTGTAGAACCGCCCCCAAGACTTTTAAAAAATTTAAGTAAAATTTAAAGGCTGTTGAACAGCCTCTAAAAAAACCATGGCTAAACTCTATTTTTTAAAAAATATTCCAGTAATTACATTAAATCGCTCTTAAATTCAACTAAACAATCACTTTTATGGTGGTTATATAAATCATTGTTAAGCCTTTAATTACAAATATTATAACCGTCCCTAATTACTGCAATTTTTTTTAGTATTTATATTGTTTCTGCTTGAGAAGTCTTCCTTTGGGCCCATGAAAGTTATTACTTTAGAGCTAAAAGCTAACAAATTATGTCCTTATGGTGCAGTATTGTAGTGAAATGAAAAACACCGTCACACTTTATGTGCCATTAACGTTCGATATACTCATCGAAGCATGATTTTAATTTCAAATTCTCTCCAGTTCATAGGCTTCGTATGTCAAGAACGTAAGACATTAATTCACTACCTAGCATGTGATGTGATAACTTTCATCATTATCCAAGTCTACAAGACATAATAACATTACACTAAAAAGGACCAGATCCAATGCTTTAATTTTATATAATTCCGAACCCTTAAAAGAAGATGAATAACAACCATGGTTTCATCCCAGAACGAACAATTATATTTGATCGTGATTCCAACAAATAAAATAAAAAAAGGAATCATCAAATAAAAAATTTACTTTTCTTTAAAGATCTAACAAAATATACATGTTCTAATACTAATTGTTAGAAAAAAATTAATTGTAAAATATACAAAATTCACCTAATCCAAATTCTTATGTCAAATTTGTAAAGAAAAGATATGTGTGAAAAAATTACCTATAGCCATACAAGACGAGATCGATTGTTCAGAAAAGATACAAGTAATCATAGGAAATAAAAAATGTGATTGATTGTCTTCCACGTATATAATTACCTTACTAGAAAAAGGATTCTCTAATTTATTCAATAATGGAATATGAGTAAAAGCAAAACTAGGGTTTAGATCAGAGACATTAAACTATATATACTTCATTATATTATAATTTACTTTGCTTATCATAATAATGAAAATATAATATATGTGGCCTCTACATGTTAAAAAGTCCATACCACTCAATATTAAATGAGATATGTCTAGAGTCCAATAAATTAATTTATTTATTTGATCACAATCAAATGGCATTATCGACATTACCCAAAATTGTCAACAGTATACTAAGCATCATATTATTGATATGTTAGTCTAATATTAGAAATAAAAAAAAAAATATCTCTAACACAATCTCAAGCACCAAACCATTTCATTGATGATTTTTAAAGTTCCATTTTTCTAAGTTCAATCTCAACCATTTATGTATCTCACGTTCTTATTTAGTTTTTATTTAAAAATATTCTTCATATACATTAGTTTTATATTATAAACAATCATTTCACCCTTCTCTTCCTTTTACTTCTGAAAGACTCTTACTTTCATCTTTTTCTTTCTTAATATTCTGTTCAAATAGGCTCTTCATTTTCAATCTGGATATTGTCTATGGTAAAATTTTGTTCATCTCTAAGATTAAGGTGTCCCTGTCGATTTTGAATTTTTCTTCAGTGTGGTTCACGATTGTCCAACATCTTTCTTTAACTAGTGTTCTTTGTTCTCTTTCTAGCTTTTTACCAAATTTGTGTTTTCTCTGGCCTTTGTTACTGATCTGGATAGGTTGTGCTTGTTGTTTATTTCACAACCTTCATTTATAATTAAGTAGCTTTTAAAGAGCATTGCTTAGCTAATAAGGATTTTGCTTTGCACTCTTTAAGGGTGTGAACCTAAGGTAAGGTTATTGACTTAAAAAGACTAAATTCCTTCCTTATATTCTTTTTTTTTTTTTAGTTTTGATTTCCTTTATGTTCTTTGATTATTGTAAGATGTTTTCCCAATAGTCAAAGGCCTCAGTTAAAATTAGGGAAAGGCTATGGGGTTAGGCCTAGGAGAATTCTCTCATGCCGAGATAAGTGGAGATTTCAACCTTTTTCGTCTTCATTTTCATGAATAAAAATATATTTTTTAAAATAAGCCCAAATGTTTTTCTGATGCATTAAAAGAATTAGAAATGGATTATATAAATGTATTAGGCCTAATAATTAATGTAAACTTATTAGAGATATCATATATTTGTGCTTATGTGTATGCATGCAAGAGTTTGGAAGGGATTGGAACGTAGTCCTAGATAGATTTACTAGAAGATCTTATCTTTCTCATAACTAATTTAATTAATTATTTAGTAATATTTAAAATAAGAAATAAGATGATTAAAAACAAGTAGGTCTAGAAATGGTAAGATAGGAATAGATAGATAAAAGATGTTAGAGATTATCTGTGTATTACAACTACCACAAATCAAGATTTGGAAAACCTATGAGTACTAAGAAGATGAATATTATGATTTTTTTGTCATTGGATATAGTGACTTATGATTCATGATGCAGAGTAGGAGGGTACACTTTATATGACATCTCATTGGGGGCATATGAATTTCATCCCTCCTTACATTGACTTATAGTACCAACATAATTATGTATGACTTATCTAACAAGACTAGCAAGACTTTCGAAATAAGCATATGTACATGATAAGTAACTTGAGGGTCTCACACCTTAATATAGTAAGGCAGTCATTACTATTTATTTATTTTGGTTAACCAAAAATTCCCACATGTGTACTTAGACAAACTATGAAGTTTGTGATAATGCCCTTTCTTGAGAGATACTTGATGATATGATAAGAAATGGATGCATGATTACTTAGAACATGAAACTAGGTGAGAAAGACAAAGAACCCTCACATGTGCTTGTATATCTATAAGTCATATATATTATATGTCAATATTATATATGTATTTATGGCCAAAATGATTCCTACCCCGAGGATGGTAGCTTTAATGAGTACTTGGGGTTGTACTCAACCCCCTTATTTATCATTTTAGACATCAAGTTTTAAAAGAATTATGATCAGATAGGACCCACTCCTGTTCAATAAAAGTGGGAACTGTTCAATAAAAGTGGGAATCTTGACTCAATATGTGGATATATTATGATAGAGGATGTTAGCTCACATCAAGTTTTGAACATATTTTGCTCTAAATTATTAAAATTCTTTCTACTTACATCTTTGAGTTTATTTTGGATTTTGAATTAATGTGAGCACATTACATTTATTTAAATTAAATTTTGTTTAATAATTTATTTGAATATAAGTCAAGAGGTTATGCATTCATGGGTTAACACTTGTAATCCATACCGATCACATTCCTAATTTTGGAGATGTGAGAGATTCGAATTTGCACATAATTGAAAGATTCGGTTCATAGTAGTTAAAGATTTGTTGAATGATCAGTCTTTAATTTTCTAACCCACTAGATTTATTGGTCGGTTGAATTTTTTTATTGTAAACCAGTGGTAACTGACTTTTATTTTCACCTTCACAAAAACCCTAAATATCAAATTAATTTGTTTTCGTTGAATTTTTCAGATCACTTACAATGATATCTCGATTTTCAAAAGAACTAACAACTAGTTTACTAGGCTTGTTGTTAATCTCTAAATTTATAAGATATCAAGCTTGCTCCAACTTTTAGAATAATAGGAAAAAGAGTTCTAATCTACTATTGGATTTCTCTAGCACTTTAAACCGATTAATAGAACAATATAAGAGTAAAATGAGTATTTTCTATGCATTTAACTTCAAATTTAACAGAATTGATAGTTTTTTAAAAAAAAATATTAAATTGTAATGTATTTTGTAACTTTAGAGGTAGTCTGCGTAATTAAAGACATATTCAAGAGCGGACACTATAGATTTTAATAGACAGAGAAAGATGTCGCATAATTAAAAATATATAGAGATTTAAGCCCATATTAAAAAATATTTTTGCTTAAATATACATTTTAGAAGAAATTAGTAATTATTAAAATAATTATGAAGAAATAAATTGTAAAAGAAAAATATTTAATGACAAATCAAACTAAGAAAGTTTATTTTCTTAATAATCGAGTATTGACATCTCTCTTAATCATTTTGTGTGTGAGAGTAGGCCTTGAATTAAGAGTCGAATTTAAGAGAGCACTCCCATACTTGACATGTGAATTTAATGAAATTAATCCCATTAAGAGTTTTCACTAAATTTGTACCCATAATAATAGTAATGATAATAAAAGGAGTAAACTCCTTTCTTGATCAACGAATGGAAGTTGAGAGAACTCAATTGTCCGTTGTCTTAACCAGAAAAGAAGATTTGGAAAAGATTTTATAATTTCTTGCAGATTCAAATCCTTCCCATTCTGGTAGTCTATACTGGTGGACATCTATCCCTAGAAAAATCTCCCTGGTGCAATTGATAAGCCTCCACTTACCCGTTACACTAGTAATCCCTCTAACGGTTGCTAGAAGATTAAGCCAAAAAAGATCTCCGAGTACGTTATTGACATAATGCTGAAATAACCTATATGCACTATCATATTTTTGTAATTAAAAAAAGTCCTCATTTGTCACTTGTCAAATTTGGTTTCATCTTTTCTTTGTGTGAAAAGCTGTAATTTATAATTAACTCCATACTTGCAATGAATCATATCCATGGGTTGAAGGTCTTGATTCACACAATATGAAAGCCAAATAAAGGTGACAACTTTTTTATGTCTCTTGGGGAAGCAACTTTTGCTTACAAATAGTTATAGGAAGGCTTGTCACTATATTAATGTTGATTCTTCTCCACGATGTATGCAAGTTGTTCAATCTGTCATGCATACCATCAGAGATTGCAGCAGAGTTCAGAACTTATGTCTTAGCATGGTCAATCCAAGGCACAGGGAAAAATTTTGCTCTCTCTCTCTCTCTCTCTCTCTCAATACATGACTAGATTCTTTGGAATTTCAAGAATGGAGTTGGGTGTTTTCTCAGTTTTCAATGGAGTTTACTTTTTGACTTTACTTGTTGGCTTACATGGCTTAATAGAAATTAGCTGGCTTTTGAAAATCCATTGATTGGAGTGTAGAACATATTTATTACTGTCACTCATAAAACGAAAGAATATTCATTCAGATTCAAAAATCTTATTTTCATCCAGATTTTTCTCATTTCTTTCTAGAAAGGTTCTTGTTGGTTTGGTTACCCCTCCTCTGAGAATTGGGTTAAGTGCAACAGTGATGGCTTAGTGCGTCAAAGAGGAGAATCTACAAGTTTTGATGTTGTCTTTAGAGATGCTTCTGGCACTCGGTCTTTGTTTTTTTATTAGAAACTTGAGAACATGTAATGTTTTGCATGCTAAACTTTGGGCCTGTTTAGGTATAAAAATAGCTTGGGAAAAAGGTTGGAGACAAGTTTGTTTTGAGGTTGACTCTTTGACTGTTGTTGATCTTGTTAAGGAGAGTGCCCTCCTAATCATCCTTGTCTGCCTCTTCTTAATGTTATTCGACAGCTTATGAATAGAAATTGGCATGTGATAGTAAGGCATATTTTTTGGAAAGCGAATTTTGTTGCAGGTTCTCTGGCATCTTTGGCTTCATCTATGATTACCAACACTTTCGAGTTAAAAGTTCCTCCTAATAGTTGTGTTGATTTGGTTCTTCAGGACATAGGGGGTGTGTCTCACCCCAGATTTATTTCTGTTTAATGTCTTTTCTTCTTTACTTGTGTGGATGCCCCTTTTGTCTAAAAAGAGATTTGAGCCCAAATTGCAAAGTATTTATGCCTAAGTTTACATTTAAAGAAGAAATTACTAATTATTAAAAAAATCATGGTACTTGAGAAACAAAGATTGCAAAAGGAATTGCACTGATACAACATGAATCAATATTTTTATCATATAAGCAACCTGGAATGGGTGTCAGCAACTACAATAATTTTTACCATATAAATAATGTTAGTTATAATTATACTAATGATTTTAGATCCGACTCCGTCGGACCGGACCTGGTGTCTGAAGTGGACCGCCCACACCACTCATCAAGCTTTCTTCTTTAAATTACTTCTATAATTAACTTGATTTTTATTAAATAAAATCAAATGTAACTTTACATAGTAATTATGTCATAATAAGTAATTTAAATTTAATAAATATTTCATATATAATTAGTTAAACTAAAACCATTTATGTTAAAATATGCATTGATTTGATTTAAACTATAATATATATTGATATTATAAAAATTTAAATTATAGTGAAAATCTCTTACTTTTTTTTACAATTGTGACATAGAAGTTTAAATAATTGAATTTAGAATTTCTTACAAATTATTCAAATTTCTCACCATTATTCCATCCTTAAAAATATTTGTATTTGACTATGATATATTGAATTTTTTATTGTATATTTATAAATATGAAAATATTTCAACTGGTTCGACCACTCGGTACAACCGATCCAATCTTAACTCAATCACGTTGTTGGATTAATAGTCGGATCGGATTTAAAAACATGGAAATATACAGTGTTGACGGCGAAATATGGTCCGTGTAGGGAGAACCAAACTTCGGCCAACAGGATATAGAGTTCTGGAATCAATGTCACTTTTGGAAGTGTTGTGGAGGATGGTCCAACGGAAGAGAGGGAAGGAAAGACAGTATTTTAACGTGGTTCGACTAAATCCAGACGGCACCAGACCCTACGTCCACGGCGGAGATTTTATTAAAAGTGTATAAGAGTTTTGGCATACAAGATTGGCCTCTCCTCCTTCTGCTAACAAGGCAATCCTATTTATAGAAGAAGGAGAGCAAACATACATTAAATGCTAGCTACAATTGTCTTACATCAATTAAATGGGAAAAGACACTAAGAAGTCTGTATCCCAGAAAATGGGCTATGAAGCAGGACTCTTTAGGCCGACAAGTAGGCTTTGTAGCCACCATTGTGTCAGGCAGTAGGGTGCTTTGCTGTCTCAGGCGAGAGCTTCTCGGGGAAGCCGTTTTAGGCTTGCTGCAGCGAGGGGGCGAGTGCGAGGGGCGCGGTCGCTGTCCCGACGTCTGAGCCTATTGCCGCTACGACGAGTGATCGCTGAGGCGTGGCCCTTCGGACCATGCAGGGCGAGGCAGTTAGGACAGGATCTGGTGCCTGATGCACTCGCTACTGCTTGCTTGGGGCTTCCGATGGCTCTTTACTAAGATGCGAGGACTGATCCTCGGGCTCTCGGAGGCTCGGGGACTCGTCCGCACGAGGCCATTTTTGGTGTATAACATAAGCCCCCCAACTCTCGGTGTGCTTTACAGACCGGAAGTTGGATATTTTCGAGGTTGGATTCGTATCTTCGGTCAGTGTACTCCCTCGACTAAAGTGTCATGTCAAATGTCTTTCCACATTTGCTTTAGGCCATACCTTCTCTTGTTTGCCATTTTTGGCCGTTGGCGTGGCAGCACCGCTTGTTGGGAGCAGTTAGATGAAGATTCGGCCAGATTTCATCTGGATTCTTCGCAGGGCTGAGCGGGTCTATAAGTAACTTGAGGTGTTTTCTCTTTGCCTCAGAAATCTCAATGGAGGAGAATGAAGAGCTTCCGAAGCTTTCTGGTGTCTTTGCTTCCGATAAAGCTTATAGAGGCTTGGATAGCCCATTGCATGGTGGTGGGAGACACGGATGGACTATTGCACATGGTCCCATCATAGAGCCTAGCTGAGGGGCTCTACGAGGTTCTCACGGTGGCTTCTGGCCACCTCCTCTAGCCATCATTGGTAGCTCGACTACCTAGCCTGCTGACTTCTGGGGACACTCCAGTTCTGACCCAGACAGGCATGGTGGCAGAGGAATAAGCAGGAGGGACTACGACCGGCAGTTCTCTCACCCGAAGTAGGCTTAGAGACTGGCCTTTCCCTCTGCGAAACCATCACCTCGCTTATTGAGGGACGAGTTCTTCTCCTTTTGGATGTGTGTAGCAGATACTCCGAGTATTGCTGTAGTCGTAGCAAATATCCTGTGTATTGCTGTATGTAACTTTGTAATGATCAATGAGAATCTCTCTTTTAGCCAATTAGCTATTCTTTACTTTCCAGTCTACTTGTCGTTCTGTGAGTGAGTTTCGTTTTGAGCGACCGCGAGTGATGCGTCCGTAGAACTTTCGTA
>JANHAO010030978.1:0-10029 GCA_026873985.1 Saraca asoca
ATTCCTCCATTAACAAATCTAAAATTTTCACAAATAAAACCATAAAACCACTTTAGACAAAATAACAAAAATAACTAATAAAAAAGGTTGATTTATACAAATCACTCTCATATTTCAACAATTTAAGTTTAGAAATTATCAAGATAACTCTATTTTCATAGAGTTATCAGGAGGTACGAGGCAGACTTTAACAACTACTTCCACTATGGAGGCTGAGTTCGTCTCTTATTTTAAGGCTACATCGCATGGTGTATGGATAAAGAGTTTCATTTCTGGGCTTAAAGTTGTTAATTTTGTGTCTAGGCCATTAAAGATATTTTGTGACAATTCAACTACAATCTTTATGGCTAAAAATAATAAGAGTGATAGTCGAAAGAAGTATATCGACATTAAGTACTTAGCCGTAAGAGAGTATGTTAAGAATGAAATAGTGGTTATTGAACACATTAATACTAAATTAAAGATAGCAAATCCTTTGATAAAAGGCAAGCTACCATTTAGATTCAAGGACCTTGCAGAATGTATGGGTCTTGGTCCTTTAGTTTGATTTAATTGTTTGAAACAATGTTATTTTAATGAAACTCTACTTCAATCGTGATTTTTCTCATTTTGTCTTATATATGCATATGTTTATTTTTTTTAGAGAAATGTCAATAAAGTTTGGACCTAGAATAAATATAGGGTTTATTCATTCAGTATTTTAGACTAATATTAAGATGCAAATGTAATGTGATACATTAGAGAAATGTCAATATTGCTATGATTCGTGCATTTGTTTCTTATTTTGGCAAATCTTGGTAGATATATATTGGCCAAGTGGAAGAATGTAAGAAATATCTCCAAAATAATGTGAGAAATATCTCCAAAATAATGCGAGATATATCTTCATTGGATATATCCAATATCATATCCTTAAGTTAAGAGATTTGCAATTGCTTTAAGATGAAGTCCATTATTTTTAAGATAAAATTTATTATCTTTAAGATAAGTTTATTATCTCCTAATAACCAAATTATTCAGATATCTCAGTGATGGACCTATAATCATTATATAATACAAGATTTGGGTCCCCAATACTGTCTAAGACTCCATACAAAAAGAATCACCATCATTTTGGTGAGAGAACAAAGCATTGAAAGATCTCAAACAACGCTAGATGTGGTGTACAGAGCAATTTCACTTTTTGATCTTCGATGTCAATGGCTAGAGGTAATTCCTTCTATCCCGCTTCCATTATAGTTTAAATCATTATCATTTAAGTTTAGCTAACATGTACAAGCTTCTTGATATGAAATATCACTAGAAATCTCAACGTGAGTCCATCTTTCACTTATAAGTTCTTCATATAAGTCTTCTCCTATTCGTAGATGCAGCAGATATGTATGAAGTTCCCAAAAATCTACATGTTTTTTTTCAACTGTTCAGTTGATTTATTAATTAAAAAGATCATTGCTACTTTCCATTATTATCTTTTCAACTGTTCAGTTGATTTATTAATTTAAAACATTTTTTTATACTAAAGATTATAATAAAGAAAGCCAAATGAATTGACCATAAGAAATGAAACCTACGACTTAATTTGATTAATCATAGGTAAATTTATTGTTGATGGTGGAATTTGATAAGTTCAAATTTTGCACACTAGATAAGTTCTTAAAACCCCAAACTACAAACCAATTGATGTGAAGAGTGAAAGAGAGAGGAAGAATAGAGGAAACAACACAAGAATTTTTTTAATGTGATTCGGCTAAAGTCTGTTCATTGACCCCTACGTCTATGGTAATATATTTCTCAAAATGTTGGAGTGTACAATATACAGTTTACAGTATCTCTGTATTTTGCAGAGTGTTCCTTTGTCTAGAAACTAGTCTTTGAGTCTCAAGTTAGCTCTCTCTCGTACAATGACCTTAACTTGTATTTATAGTTGTAGGGGTATTACAGTTGTAATCCATAAAAGAAAGAATAATAATGAAATAATCACAAGTAATTTTCTGACGTCTACAAGTTGGCCATATAAGTCCATACAAGTTGCTCTGTTCTTGGGTTTAGTTAAAGTGGGCCTTCTGGAAAACTGTTGAGGTGACCTATTTGACCAGCGAGCTGGAGCTCGTTACCAATTAACCTAGAGCCATTGCCTTGACCTTTGTCCTACGATCTAGAACTCGTAATCATTCTAAGGTTGCTATGTGCATTGTTACCTGATGGCCTAAACTCGTATTCTTGAAGCCTTTCAACGACCTTGAGCTGATTTAAACCAGCCCTTACCCAAATGGACTCATCTATTGGGCTTTTGCCACCTCATTTGCATAGACCTAAAAATACCCACAGCATTAGCCCCCTAAGCTCTCAATTCATTTTGCGGGTTAGGAGTTGAAACTTGATGGCAAAAGTCTATATTCATATTCTGTAGCGTTGTCATTTTAGACTTGTTGTTTTACTGCTTTATTAGGCCATGCATTTAATGCGTATGCTTTGTGGCCATTGGTGTGGCAATCTTGCTTTTTTTGTTGGACTATTTGATCAAAGGCAGCTGGACAGTTTCTGGATTCATTAGTGAAGCCAGATTAATCTATATAAGGTATGAAAAACTTCTCCTTGTTTTCAGGATAGCCTGATGGGCACATTGACTGAGCCCTCTATGTTTCTGATAATCTAGTTTAGACATATGGTTTTGAGGTGTATATGACCTGCTAAATAAGGTTCCCATGGACAATTCCTTTCTGAGGATTCTAGGAATTTTTTCATAACCTCCTTATAGTGAAGTAGATGCCTTTAGCTTTTTCATCTTTGTTCTTTTGCGTCCTTGCAAGATGATGTTTGGTGTCTCTAAGTACCTTGGGGGCATTCAAGTTAGGGAAGAAGCTCTTAGCTTGGGAGGAAGACAAGGAAAAGCTTAAGCAGTCTAGCCTACTTATTGATCCACCAGCTTGTTGGAATTCAGTTCTTCCTCTTAGGATAGCTATAGGCCTATTTTGACATGTATTCCTGAATCTTCATGTAACTTTACCTCATTGAAAGAGGTTTTTAATGAAAATTTTCTATTTCTTTACTTTTCCAAGCGTATCATGTTCAATGTTCTAAATATCACAGAAGATAACATATAGGCTATCATGAATAGATTCCTACAAATCACTGCTAAACAAATATTAAGTTAAATAACCAATCGATTGCATTAATTTGTTCTCGGTTGATAACGAATTCGAGCACCGAGGTGCCTTGGTTGGTAATGAGAATGAGCACTAAAGTGCTTCAGTTGGTAATGATAATGAGCACCAGAGTGCCTCGACTGGTAATAAGAATGAGTACCAGAATGCTACAGCCAGTAATGAATGTCAGGTCACATAAGAGCTGTGCCTTTAGCATAATCTGAATGCTGAAGTAGGTCACATGCATACAATATCGAAGAGTAGGTCGTATGCATGCATTCTCCAGATCGTAGATCGCATGCATGCAATATCAAAAAATAGGTCACATGTACGCATTCTCCAAATAATAGATCGTATATAGAAGCATGCATTTGCCAGATAGTAGATTGTATGCATACGGTGCTGAAAAGTAGGTCGTATGCATTCATTTGATAGTAGATTGCATGCAAGCGGTGCCAGAGAGTAGGTCACATGCATGTGTGCTTGCCAGTAATCTCGTTGCTTAGTTCTGCAGCAATCTTGTTGCTTAGTGGATAAGGATTTTTAGTGCCCTAATGCCTTAGCTGGCCTCACATCGCAGATGGTAATGAGTTTATTTTAGTGCCTCCAAGCCTCAGTTGGAGATAAGTTTGAGTACCAGATATGAGCACTAGCAAGCCTCAGCTTGAGCACCGAAGTGCCTCGGCTAGCAATAGGTAACGTTACATGCATATAGTGCCTTAAAAAATTGGTCGTATGCATGTTGAGTAGGAGGTCACATGCATGTAATGCCTTAAAAAGTTGGTTGTATGCATGACGAGTAGAAGATTGCACGCATATGGTGCCTTAAAAAGTTAGTCATATGCACATTAGGTAGGAGGTTGCATGCATATGGTGCCTTAGAAAGTTGGTCACATGCATGCATGAGTAGGTGGCCACATGCATACGGTGCCTCAAAAAGTTGGTCATATGCATTCTGGGTAAGAGGTCGCATGCATATGGTCCCTTAGAAAGTTAGTCGTATGCATGCATGAGTAGATCGCATTAGGACAGTGCTAGGAAGTAGGTCATACTAATGTGATAATGTTAAGTTGCATTAATGCAGTTCCAAAGAATGGGTCGCATTAATGCTATAATGTTAAGTTTGTCGCACTAATGTGGTGCCAAAGAGTAGGTCGCATTAGTGCGGTACCAATTGTAAAATGAAATTTATTTAAGGATACACTGTCCCAGGCTTTGATGGGCGAACTCACTTTTTGAGAGTTTGTTACTGATTTTGTAGATGCCCAAGATTTTGAGATTGAGGGACTTCAATTCCATTCCGTATAATATTTTGTCAAAATCTCACTTAACACATAGCCATAAAAACTTAAGCACTTTTATTAACTTCAAAATAACATTACAAAATCACATAGTTTTCATAGGATATGCTCGCTTTTTCTCAAGACCCTAATGTAATTACCAAGGTCACTGTCTTACAGGTCGCACCATATAATCTTTCAAACGACTTTTCTTGATTAAATTTTCAATCACATCTTTAAGTGCCTAATAGTTTGATATATCATGCCTAATTTCATTGTGGCAAGTGCAAAACTTGTTTGTGTCTCTACACCAATAGGGACTTCTTATAGGATTAGGTGTCTTGATGTCCTCTTTATCCTTTTTTGATGCAAATATCCTATCTTGAGTGTCAGACAGGATGTTGTAGCTGTTATGGTGACCTTAATGTTGAGGTCACTCAACCCTAGCCTTCTTTACGAGCTGGCTGTTGGAGTCACTATTCTGACTCTCATTGCTCTTCTTCTTATTTTGGATGGAGTTATTCACCTCGTCCTTTTGTTCGGACTTCCTAGTGCCAAAAGTCTCTTCCCACCTGATCTATTTGACAACTCATTTGTAGAACTCACCTAGGTCATTTACTGGAGATTTGTATATCTTTTTCTATAGCTTTCCATCCTTGCAGAGTCCTGTTGTGATCGCTATTAGGATACTCTCATCGGATGGGTTCTCCACATTGTTGACCTCGTGCCTGAATCGAGTAATGTAGTCTTTCAGTGATTCATTTTGCCATTGGAAGACCATTACGAGGTGACAGGCTGGTGTAAGTTGCCTTTTTAGTGCCTTATATTGGCTGATGAATTTCCTCTAGCATTCTTTCCAACTATGAATGCTATGAATTGGGAGACTCTTAAACCACGTACAAGGTATGTCTCGAAGGGTGACTGGGAAGACATGGCATTTGACCAGTGGGTTGGCCATCTGGAGATCTTTTTATACATTAAATGCATTTAAATGGGCATATGGATTGTTATCCCCATCATATTGCAAGATCGTGGGGATTCTGAGCTTGTGAAGGAAAGGTTGAGTTTCTATCTCTCTAATGAATGGAGTTCTTTCATCATAGTAATCTTGCCTATTCTGAGTTCGGGGGTGCTCCTCTAATTGTTTTACCCTCTGGAGTAATTCTTCGACCGCTGAATCTCATGTCTGATATCTCTGGGTGGAAGTTTGTTGGCTCTTTTTACCTCCTTGGTCATAGGAATAGTGACCTAAGGTATGTCCCTGGCTAGACCTATTCGAGCCCTTCACTTGATATGAGCTCATACATTGCAAGCCATCATGGTTTTCTCAATGAACTTCCAATCTTGTTCGTGAGTGGGAGGAGTGAACAAAACCAGCAACCTGATGCATCTGTCTGGTTGCAATGACCTTAACCTACTTTTGTGCGCTTAAGGTTTGTACTTGTGTCAGCACTTTAACCACCTTAGTTAGCTCGTTCACTACATTCTCTAATGTTTGCTAATGTTGGCGCCACATTTGCACTTTGTCAATTTTAAGGTTAATAACAATAGGTTGGTGGTTGGCCGAGGGGGCAAGTCGATGGTAGTTTCGGTGGCAGGAATGGTAGAAGCATTTTCCACTGGGAAGACTAGTTCCTGCCCCTGTCCCACAGGACTTTCTGGGTGACCAACTGGAGTGTTTGGATTTCTGATGGTTCTTCCTCTTGTCATGATAGTTGGAGGAAAAATCAACTAAAGTGTAGTGGGCCTTTTCTCTGGAACCAAAATGTTGATAGTGGAATTTGGTAAGCCCAAATCCTACCAATCAGATAAGTTCTTGAAATCCCAAATTGCAAACCGGTTGATGTGAAGAGTGAGAGAGAAAGAGAGAAAGAATGGAGGAAACAACACAAGGAGTTTTTTTAATATGGTTCAGCTAAAGTCTATTTATTGACTTCTACGTCCACGACAGTGTATTTCTTAGAATTTTTGAATGTACAATATACAGTTTACAGTATCTCTATATTTTGCAGGATATTCTCTCTGTCTAGAAACTAGTCTCTGAGTCTCAAGTTAGCTCTCTCTCGTACAATGACCGTAACCCCTATTTATAGTTACAGAGGTGTTACAGTTGTAATCCATAAAAGAAAGAATAATAATAAAATAATCACAAGTGATTTTTTGTTAGTTGACGTCGACAAGTTGGCTATGCCAGTTGGCCATGCAAGTTGCCCCATTCTTGGGTTTAGCCAAAGTGAGCCTTCTGGAAGACTGTTGAGGTGGCTTATTCCAATCAGCGAGCTGGAGCTCGTTGCCAATTGACCTGGAGCCACCGTCTTGACCTTTGTCCTACAATCTGGAGCTTGTTGCCAACTAACATGGGGCCACTGCCTTGACCTTTGTCCTGTAATCTGGAGCTCGTAATCGTTCTAAGGTTGTTATGTGCATTGTTACCTAGCGACCTAAGCTCGTATTCTTGAAGCCCTTCAACGACCTCGAGCTTATTTAAATTGGGCCTTATCCAAATTGACTCATCTGTTGGGTTTTTACCAGTTCATTTGCATAGACCTAAAAATACCCACAACATTTATCAAGTTAAGACATAATATAGATTGACAGAATGAAAGTTCTTTCTTGATTTTATGGGTAGTAGTACGTGATCATTCTTAATTGGTGGAGTGATTTATATAGTTAATTCTGTTAACCAACAATATATAATTCCTCTCACATTTGTTAATAAATGTTAAAAAGGTAAAGATAATAAAAAAATTTATATGTTTACAAAAAGTGAAGATAATAATCACAAAAATATTTATATGTTGACAAGTGTTATCATCTAACCAGTCTTTGAAAGTAAATTTTATTGAGTTGCATCCAATTAAATAAGAGTTGTACAAAAACTTTTCTTCTTTAATTGTTCTTAAAATATTGGATAAGTTAAGAAATGTGATAATTCTTGGGAATGCAAATATTGAAAAGCACTGTTCATAGAAAAATCACATTAGAGACATAAATAAAATGTTAGAAATATAACTTTAGGTACTTAATTAGATGAATAATTGAATAAATATACATCACATTTAAGTACTTAATTTGAATAAAGCACTATTGATTATTAAAAAAAAAATGATTGAGAATCTGCTGTCCCAATTAACAATATCGATGCTCTCTTTCTCCATTTTGGATGCTATGTCCCATTTTCAGATGCCATTTCTTTTTTAGTGATTAGGTTGCATATTTTTATTTTAGTGCTCGATCTGTTTATTGTTTGTTATTGACTGAGATTTCAAAGACATTGTTAATCACTCTATACATTTAAATAATAATAAACTATTAAGTAAATTATTTACTAAATGGATGACTTAATTTAAGTTGTTAACAATATGATATATAAGTTTTTAATTTTTGGGGTTCAATATTAAATTTATCACGAATTTAATTTAGAATCAAGGAAATCCAATTATGTAAGCTATCTAAAATTATATTAATTTTTTTCATTTTTCATGCAAACTATTTAAAATCATATTTAATTAATATCTTTTATGGTCTGTCTTAATTGACCAAAATAAATAATTGATAACTATTTTAATTTAAATAGTTAATTATTAAATAATTTAAACATAATTATAGAATAAAAATGGATTTTTACTTATTTTAAAGTTATAATAAAATACATATTTATTTTAAACTACATAATGTTTTCATTTGATTATTAAATAATTCAAACAAAAATAAAAAAAATGAATTTTTACATATCTTAAAATTATAATAGAATAGTTATATTTATTTTATTTATAAATAATAAATAAATAATATTTTCATGATGTGACTAGGATAAAATTATTGCAATCATTTTATTTTAATTGGTTGGTAATTGAATAATTTAAAGACATTTTAAAATAAGATATTAACTACATTTAATTATAATGAATTTATATTTATTTTAGAATAATAATTAAATATTAATATTTATTTTTATTATACATGAAAAAAAATAATATTTTTCGCTTTATCTTGAATTTAAAGATGTCAAGTTAACTGAATCATGATATTTATTAATAAGAAATGAAAATTTTTGAATATATTACTATTATCAATATTGAGTTTTCCTGTAATTAACTTTAAAAACTATAATTCACATTAATTTATTAATTTAATTAGATGAGGAATAATGATAATAATTAATTTGATTAGGTTAAAGAATTATAATGATATTTAATTTGATTGTATCACTAAATTAAGGTGAATTAAATAAAATATATATTACAGGAAATTTTTAAAATCATTAATTTTAATTAGGTGATACAATAAATCAGTAAGTAAATATTAAAACGTTGTGTAACTAATATTTTAATACAGGTGATATAATATATTAAAACTCTCAAATAAGATATTTATGCCCTTAAAAAAAAAAAAAAACTTTTAGGGCGCGAAAGTCTTCCCTTTAATTGTTTTGGTTAATTTAGCAGCTAATAACTAATAAAGCCTTGACGGAATTATAGGTTTCCTTTTCATGTAAGCATTATAAAGCAATTAGATGCTGATCTCCTAATTTCCAAGTTTGGTTAGTTTGTGTTTGGCTGTGTTTTGGAGCTTGATTTATAAGTCATAATTCACTAGATTATGTATAAAAGGGAAAAATCTTGGTACACTTTTAAGAGGATAGTGTAATATGCATTCTTTTTCACATATTATAAGACTCAAGATGTTATGAATTTCACGATACAAGAAAAAGAGTGAGTGGTGCACTATTTTTTTTTAGAAATGCATCTAATATCATTCATATAAAAATTGATACATTACATGAAAGTTGATGATATCTATGTCAAATTTGTGGGTTATAAAGATGAAATTAATCCCACAATGTGAATATTATTCAGTGTATAGACATGCTAAATCAAAAGATAGAAAATTTGACACATAATACTAACCCAAGGAGAAGCTACAAGAAAAAAGAAGATATATTAATCTATTACTAATAGGGAAAAAGTCTAAACTACTTCTTAACTTTGAAATAATTATATTTAACTTATATAATTATTAATTTTTGTCATCAATTCCTTTCAGCTTTAAATAATTAAGTGATAAATTGCAATCATATAGAACCTTTTCCCATAACTCCGATAGCAATATAAGCATCATATTATATTGTTCTATATCAGATCCGGCTTCGTAAGGACGAAGCCCCCAAGGAAACTACAACAAGTTCCCATGCCTTGACAAAGATCGTCCCAAAGGCAAACGAAGGCCAGCGACGACAAAGCAATCCCAAAAGTAATGAGCCTCGCCTCGTTCGACCGTGAGATGTATCCTACGAAGCAGCATCATAACGATAATGTGACCCAGCGACAAGGTCCGAAACGATCCTACAAAGTCTAGGGTCATCGTGATCGTTTTCCAATAACGACAGTTCTCGAGGAATCTCCAAGGACGAGTATCCTCGGCCACCTTGTGCAATGCAGGGTGATGATCATAAAGCCTATAGCCAGCCTAAAGGGCCCACATCCGTAGCCTATATTCTACGAAGGTCGAAATACAATCCCTTCACTTTCATTTCTTATTTATTTGATGTAATATTTGTAATAAATGCTTGTCCCCTTTCTTCTTTTATAAAAGGGGTCATC
>JANHAO010030979.1:0-10031 GCA_026873985.1 Saraca asoca
CACGATAAGTCCTCGGTGTTATTGTTCTCTTCCTAATTTTTCCTCAAACTTTTGCCATTCACCTTCACTCTTTCTCAACCATGCAGTCAGGCTTGTTGTACCAAGGAAACTAGTTGACCAGATTTTGGTGTCAACATTTTGACGTTAGAAGGAAGGGCCCCTATTGCATATTCCTACTGCATTTTCTCATCCTTAATCTCCAAGAAGTCATGGCAGACACGATGGCAAGGAAGAAAACCATTGGGAACATCGAGACTCCCGCTGGTCAACCAGAAGGCCAGAGGCAGCGGTAGGACACCACAACTCCTATGGTAGGCCCTGAAGCCGACGATGTGTGGACTTGGCAACGGTGCTAAGAAACTCTCGACAAGTGCCAGGAGGCTTTGGAGAATACCATGAAGGAGTTGGCCGACATGGTCTGGACATTGTCTCAAGCATGTACCTGAGGCACACTAAGACGGAGAGAGGCAGTTACCACTGAAGATGAGTGCTATCACTCAGGAACCCAACATAATCAACATGCTAGGATTGAATGTCAGCGGACCCATTCACTTCATTCCTCAAATTCGTGATTAAGATTTGAAGTCTATCAACTTTGGGAGGATGGTGAAAATGAAAGAAATGACGAAGAGTCGTATCAAAGTGAAAGTTCAGAAGGAACCAATAGTGACGGGGAGCAGATCATAGCTCGACTGATTGCGAACCTGGCCCAATGTTGGGGACCTCAGATTGATGTTATCACCGAAAGCAGGAGCAAAAGAACCGAAAGGCTTTTGATCATCAGCTAAACCCTCAGGACCCAAAGGTCGAAGAACTACTTCAGAGAATGGAATGATTGGAGAAGAATTCTCACTCTCGAGAGAATTGTGAATCCCACGAGGGGAGAACCCCCCTCTCTTGTCGAATTGAGACAGAACCTCTCCCCCATAGGTTCAAATTTCCAAACATCCCCCTGTATGATGGGAACAATGATCCTCATAATCACTTAGATGCTTTCAACATCTAGATGGATTTATAAACTTCCAATCCATTGGTGAAGTGTCGAGTGTTCCCGGCAACCCTCGGGGAGATACCGCTAACCTGGTTAAGGAGTCTCCCAGCCTGCAGTGTGAAAAGCTGGGATGAATGTCAAACTAAATTCCTTGACCAATATAAGGTGCAAAAAGGCATCTCGCCCCCTCTTGCCATTTGGCCATGATTTTCCAACGAAGGGATGAGTCACTCAAGGATTACATTACGAGGTTCCGATAGGAAGTCAGAAACTGTTGACGTCAGATTTTGGTTATATCCTAAATTCCAGCCAATGGGGGATTCTTTGGGATCCCATGCCTGGTCTTGGTTTGCAGAGGGGAAAAAGGGAGTAGATGATTGAAGAAGTGTGAGGGAAGACACTCAGTTTTACGTGGTTCGGCTAAATCCAGATTTACTAGACCCTATGTCCACGGTAGAGGTTCTTATTTAGCAGAGCTTCTGTTTTTACAAGGATTCGCCCCTTTCCTTTCCTACTAACAACATAATCCTATTTATAGAGGAAGGGTGAGCTTCTTGCATTAATTACAAGCTACAGTTGTATTATATCAAATTAATGAGAAAAGACAATGAAAAGACTATAATTCGACTGTTTACAACATATAGGCTGTGGGGGTGGTTCCTTTAGGAGGGTTGTAGGATTATGACCATTGTCTAACGTCATTTTAGCCATTTAGAGGATGAGTGACTCAATGCTGAAGTTCGATCTTCACGATCCTTGCAAGGCATCGAGGAGGAGAGCTTGGGGCTATTTTACAGAGAGGCCAGCAAGCTCTCGTAAGGAGGTCAGCCATTTATAAGTGTCGTGCTGGGACATCATGTAGTGAGGTAGAGCTCGCTGGGGAGGAGCTTGCTGACGTGCTCTATCGATCTTCTTTATTCAAGGACCCATTGTCTTCGCCTCGGGGTCATTTAACACGAAGCTTTCTGAAGGCTTCTTGTTGAGTTACGGGAGTTGGTCTTCGCTTCCTCGGGTGCTCATCCTTGCGAGGCCCATTTTCCATATACAATATAAGCCCCCTAACTCTCAGCTTGCACAGTGAGCTAGGAGTTTGAAGACTATTTTTTAATTGGTCAAAAGTTTGAACCGTCATTTCCCTTTCCCTAGGTTTTGTTATTATCGAAGCACATCCGATAATTACAACTGCATTTAAGTTGGTCCTTTTTCAAGGCCATAAATGTGTGTGCTTGGGGGAGATGGATCTGGACTTATTAATGAACCGTTCCTTGCCCTATTTAAAGGGGATACCATGCTCCGATTTTTGTCGCTTACAATAAACCATGGAGTACCCTGATGAGCCACCTCTGAAACTTTGGTCTTTTTCTAAGGCATGTATGGTCTACTGTATATGTGATTTGGAAGAATCATCTTCTCTGGTAACATGGAAGGATCTTATATGGATCCCATATTATGTCCTCCCGGTCCCGTCGTGAGGCAATTGTTCAGCTGGCCAAGCTTTTGAGGCTTCCTGGTTAGGTTTCTTTAGGAGGTGCAGGTGGTCGAGGGTATACGGGATGCAACACTGTCACCGATTGTGCATTTGAAGGAAAAATAGTGGCATGCTGTTCTCAAAACACGGCCATCCACGACTGGCTTCTTTCCCTTTTATTTTCACTTTCACTTTCTTTTTTTCTTCTTTTAGCGGGAGTTTCTTTGGCCCCTCAACTAGCTTTGTACTTTAGGGTTTTACAATGTATTTGACCTCGTTCTGTGCTTAGAGCTTTTTGATGTAAATGTGCCTCACTGAGGTCTTTTAATGAATAAAATTACTTTATTTTCCACCTTGCGTATCACTCGATTGATCTGGTTGGCTTGTATGCACCTGAAAAAAAAGTTAGATATATACATAATTGGTCAAAAGCGAGCCGTGCCTTAATCTGAGTTCGTATGAGGACTGTGGATTAGAGAGTGAGGGATAAAAGATTAGCGCATATGAAAGCTGCGACTTTACTTAATTGCATGAGAGCTTCCAAATAGAGAAAAATGAGTGATCTCGTGCTTAAAAAGATTAGTGCACATGAAAGCCGTGACTTTGCTTAATCGCATGAGAGCTGCGAAGACAAGTGAGCAATCTTGTTCTCAAAAAGATTAGTGTGCATGAATCCTGCTACTTTGTGGGGTGGCCGATCTTGTTGCCTGGGCGATCTTGTTCCCAAGGGATAGCCAATCTTGTGGCTGGGGTGATCTTGTGCCTAAGGGGGTGACCGATCTTGTGGTCGGGGCAATCTTGTGCCTAAGACGTGTATTTTACAGTGTCCCCTACTCCTCAGTGAGCTCAAGGCTCAACTGGTGAGTCATTTTCGAGCGTCACCACGCCTCAGCGGGCACGTCTGTTGCACTGGGCAGTCAGCAAGCCCACAGCTTAACTGGCTGAGGGAGTTTATCTGAAAGTGTCTCCACGTTTCAACGAGCCTATAGCTCAACTGGTTGAGTGAGTTTATTTTAAAGCGTCTCCACGCCTTACCGAGCTCGCAGCTCAACTGGTTGAGTGATTTGTCAATTCATCTCTGGATTGATCTCCGGGGGAGGACCTTAAGTAATAGATCAGAGTGTTTTTGCCTTTCATATGATTCATGACAGATCGACAGCGTACGAGCAACGGATGTCATCTTCCTACCAAAAGGAAACTTTGTATTAGTACACAAGTACAGGAAGCGTTAATGCTTTACAGATAATTATAGAAGTTAAAAAATTGTCCTGATAGTAGGGGACTACTCTTGCTCAGCCCCCTGGTGGTGGGACCCATGTCGCTACCTAGAAGGCTGCACGATGTAGCTGCACAGGTGTCCTCTCTTAATGGGATCTTCGATAGTGTCTCACAGTGCCCAACATTCTGAGGTGTTATGTCCAAACTCGTTGTGGTATGCACAGAATTTCCCTCGATTAATCCTAGATTTGCCAAGCGTTTTCAAGGGTGGAGGTCGTCCGAAGTCTTCCTTGTCCTTTTCCATTATGAAGATCTTGTCTTGAGCATCCGACAAGATGCTATAGGTGCTGTTGCAAGCTTGAAACGGGGGTCCCTCATCCTTTCCCTTCTTTGCGGATCGATGCTTGGGGTTGTCGTTCCCGCTTCCACAGTTGCTTCTTTTCTTGTTCGATGCCGAACCGCCTGCCTCGAGGTTTCGTGGGCCGAAAGTTTCATCTTACCTGATTTGTTTTATGGCCCACTCATAGAATTCTCCTAGGCTACTTATTGGGGATTTGTACAAGCTTTTAAATAGCTTTCCATCCCTGCGGAGTCCCACGGAGATGGCGGTCAGAATGGCTTCATCCAAGGACTTCTCGACATTATTAACCTCGCGCCTGAAGCGAGCAAGATAATCCTTCAGTGCTTCCTGTCTACCTTGGAAGATGGTAGCAAGATGGCACAGGGGCACAAGTCACCTTCTTGATGCCTGATACTGGTTGACAAATCTTTCCTAGCACTCTCCCCAACTGCTAACGCTGCAAGCTAGGAGGCTCTTGAACCATGCACGAGAAATCTCTCCCAAAGTAGCGGGGAAGACACAGCACTTGATCAAAGGACAACAAGCATGAAGGTCCATCTGGATATTAAACAGGTGCAAATGATTGTACGGGTTGCTGTCCCTATCATATAATGGGATGGCAGGGATTTTTAACTTGTACGGTAGAGTCTCCTTCAAAATCTCCTCGGAGAAAGGAGTTTGCTCTCCGAGACGCTCTTGGTCATTTCGAGCTTGAGGGCATTCCTCCAAATGTCTGACTCTTTAGAGGAGACCTTCCACCATAGCATCTAAGCCTCCTAATTCATGATAGGAACTTGGTGGCTCGCTCTATCGTCCTGACCACATGGTTGGTGATATGGCTCTTGCTCCTGGTCTACTTCGCCAAAACGTTCTTCCTCTGGCATAATGGGTTCAGCCTGTGCATGCGCATGCACCAACATTGAGACTGTTTTAGTCAATTCCCCCATCATGCACTCAAGCCTTTCTTGACGTTGGAGCGAAGCCTATGGTTCTTCAAAGTTGTTAGCAGCGAAAGTCGATTACATCGAATTGGCTTGAGGGAAGCCAGCAACTACTCTTGTCACAGGGGTGATGGACGAGCTTGTTGTCAAAACATGGCCATCGGGGGTCTGGCATCATGAGCTCGTGGCCCTAGTAACTCTTCCCTTAGCCATGGTAACGAGAAATCAACCAAAACAGGTGAGATTCCCACAGACAGTGCCAAAATGTTGACATCGGATTTTGGTTATATCCCAAATTCTGGCTAACGAGAGATTCTTTGGGATCCCAGGCCTGTTCTTGGTTTGTAGATGGGAAAAAAGGTAGTAGATGATTGAAGAAGTGTGAGGGAAGACACTCAATTTTACGTGGTTAAGCTAAATCTAGATTTACTGGACCCTACGTCCACGGTAGAGGTTCTTATTTACCAGAGCTTCTGTTTTTACAAGGATTCACCTTTCTCCCTTCCTGCTAACAACACAATCCTATTTATAGAGGAAGGGTGAGCTTCTTGCATTAATTACAAGCTATAGTTGTATTATATCAAATTAATGAGAAAAGATAGTGAAAAGACTATAATTCAGCTGTTTGCGGCATATAGGCTGTGGGGGTGGTTCCTTTAGGCGGGTTGTAGGATTATGACCTTTGTCTGACGTCATTTCAACCATTCAAAGGATGAGTGACTCAATGCTGAAGTTCGGTCTTCTTGATCCTTGCGAGGCATCGAGTAGGCGAGCTTGGGGCTATTTTATAGAGAGGCCAGCGAGCTCTCGTAAGGAGGTCGGCCATTTATAAGTGCCTTGTTGGGACATCGTGTAGCGAGGTAGAGCTCGCTAGGGAGGAGCTTGCTAACATACTCTATCGATCTTCTTTATTCGAGGACCCGTTGTCTTCACCTCGGGGCCATTTAATACGAAGCTTTCTGAAGGCTTCTTGTTGAGTTACAGGAGCTGGTCTTCGCTTCCTTGGGGGCTCGTCCTTGCGAGGCCCATGTTCCATATACAACAAAAATGTTGACAGCCTGTCAGACCAGAGTGTCCTAACAGCGATCCCCGTCTGGCTTTGAAAAGATGGGAAGCTATATGAAGACATGTACAAGTCCCCTATTAAAAGTTTAGGTGAATTCTACGAGCGGGCCGTGAAGGAGGTCCATTAGGAAGAAACTTTTGGCCCAAGGAAGCTGAAAAAGAAAGATGATGCAAAAACCCCCAGGGGGAAGAAAAGGAATGGGAACAAGAATGACAAAAGAGGTCAAGAGGATGGCCCAAGGGGTTAAGTCACAAAGAAAGTCCGAGCTGAGTCTTATCAACCTCAACGTTGCTACGAGACTTACACCGCCTTATTAGATGCTCCGAACAGAATTTACGCTACGGAAAGGGGGAACGAAGACTTTGGATGGCCTAGGCCCATCAGGACCCCCATTGATAAAAGAAATTGAAACAAATTTTATGCCTATCACAGTGAGGCCAGGCATAATACATCAGACTGTTGGGCGCTAAAAGATGCCAACGAAGGCCTGATCAAAAGAGGTCATTTAGGAGAATATGTGGCAGGAGCCCCAAGATAGAGATCCCCGCACCCTCGATAACAAACATTGTGGTGCCATCGGACCCCTGAGAATGAGGGGGCACCCTCCGTGAGGACGATATTCACCATTCATGGCAGGCCCCACATCAGTGACACAATGAATCAGTCACATAGTCGTTATGTTCAAGACGCAGGTCGTGTCCTCCTCACCAGCCATGAACAAAATGACAGGCCTGCCAAGAAGGCGAAGGCTGTCACAAATGACATCACCTTCACCAAAGAAGACACAACAGGAGTGCACTACCAGCATAATGACGCCATCGTCATACAGGCAAGGATAGCTCATGTGGAGGTAAGGAGAATAATGCTAGATACCGAAAGCTCTGTCAACGTAATGTATATGGCATGCTTCAATCAGATGGGCATGAGGACAAGACAGACAGATCCATCACCAGAACCCCTTTATGGATTCACCGGGGATGAGATGCTTCCAATAGGGTGAATCAAACTCCCACTCACCATAGGAGACCCGGACTATCAAGCCACTGTCATGACAGATTTCTTGATCATTGATTGTCCTTCGGCACACAATGTGGTACTAGGATGACCTGCTATGAATGAGCTTGACATGATAATATCAACCAAGACGCTCATCGCAAAGTTTCCTACCCCAAGCAGAATGTGGTGTGTCCGAGGAGAACATCAGGTGGCCCGTCGTTGTTACAAAGAAGCGGTAAAACTCAGGGCATAAAAAAGAAAGGTAGACATGGTATGTGGTGGATACTCCCGCCCGATGAGTGAAAAAGGGGTCGCTTATGACCTTGACCCTTTGAAAATGGATGCGGGATAGACCATGAGGCTAATTGAAGATCTGGAAGAAGTGCGGATAAGTGAGAAAGATGAGGAGAGATGCTTGAAAGTAGGAAAACAATTGCCACTCAGCGTGAAGACAGTTGGCAGACTTCCTTAGGGCAAGAGCGAATGTTTTCGCTTGGAATCATGAGGATATGGAAGGAATTGATCCAAAGATGATGTTCCACTCATTCAACATCGACCCTCAAGCTAGGCTAGTCTGCCAGAAAAGAAGGCCGATGACCGCTGAATGTTATGCGGTGCTCAAAGAAGAGGTGGACAAACTTCTGGCTAACAGATTCATTAGGGAAGCACAATATCCCACCTAGGTAGCCAATCTTATCCTCAACAAGAAAAAGAATGGGAAGTGGAGGACATGTATCGATCTTATAGATCTTAATCAAGCTTGCCCAAAAGATAGCTTTCCCCTGCCGAGGATGGATCAGCTTGTCGATGCAATAATAGGACATGAACTCCTTAGCTTCATCGATGCCTACTCTGGATACAATCAAATTCCGATGAACACACAGGGTGAAGAACATACCTCCTTTGTCACTTACCATGGATTATATTGCTATAAAGTAATGCCCTTCAGACTTAAAAATGCAGGGACAACTTACCAGCAGTTAGTAAACAAGATGTTCCAAGGGCAAATCAGCAAGACAATGGAGGTTTATGTGGACGACATGCTTCTAAAGTCCAAGCAGCTCGTTGATCACATTCGTGACTTGGATAAAATGTTTTGAATCCTGAGAAGATATCGGATGAAGCTAAATCCCCTCAAGTGCACCTTCGAAGTAGCATCAGGTAAATTTCTCGGCTTCATAGTCAATAACCGAGGGATCGGAGCCAATCCAGAAAAAATTAAGGCCCTCCTTGACATGCGTTCTTCCACTGGCCCCAAAGATGTCCAAAGCTTAAACGGCCAAGTCATCACTCTAAGCTGATTCATCTCGAAAGCCTTCGATAAGTGCATCCCTTTTTTCAATATCCTTAGAAAGGCTAAAAAGTTTGAATGGACCATGAAGTGTGAGGATGCATTCAGAAATCTTAAAGCGTATCTTGGCCAGGCACCCCTCCTTTCCAAACCAAAAGAGAAGAAGGGCAGCATTGACAAGAGAAGAAGGGGCCATTTAGTTCCCCATATATTACATAAGCAAGAGGTTGTTGGATGTAGAAACAAGATATTCCCCTATGGAGAAACTTACATATTGCCTAGTCATAGCCTCGGGGAAATTGCGACCTTCTTTTCAGGCCCACAGCATCAGAGTTCTTACGCATTATCCCTTGCGGCAAATTCTGCAAACGATTGATGCCTCCGGGTGACTGCTTAAATGGGCAATAGAGCTTGCCCAGTTCGACATTGAATATAAGCCCAGAACAGCCATCAAAAGGTAGGCACTGGCAGATTTTATTGTCGAGTTCACAGGACCCATAGGGTAAGAGGCAGAGCTCTACAAGGCCCCATATTGGGAACTATTCATCGATGGGCCATCCAACAACAAAAGGTCTGGCATAGGGATACTTCTTATTAGTTTAGAAGGGCACTGAATCTTCAACATCTTAAGGTTTGAATTCTAGGCCACAAATAATAAGGCTGAGTATGAGGCCCTGCTGGCAGGTTTACATTTGGCTAAGGTGGTGCAAGTGGAAAAACTAAAGATATACAGTGATTCATAGCTCATCGTTGGTCAAACAAGGGGCGAGTACCAAACCCGCGAACCCAGGATGGTGCAGTATCTTCAAAAGGTTCAAGAATTACTAGAATCCTTCTAATAGATCAAAATCACCCAGATCTTGCAAGCTCGAAACACTCATGCTGACGCCTTGGCTCGATTATCCACAATGAACGAGCCGGATCTCACGGAATCAATCTCAGTAGAGCACCTTTTATCCCCGAGCATCGAACAACAAGAAGAAATCAAAGTGATCGTAGGCAGATCTAACTCTTGGATGAGCCCCATCATTCACTTTCTAAAGAATGAGATCTTGCTAGAAGACAAAGTTGAAGCGCGATGCCTACGGGCACGTGCGACAAGATATTGTATTTGCAACGATGTCCTTTACCAAAAAAGATTTTCAACTCCCCTCCTAAGGTGCGTTGACAGAGAAGATGGTAGTACTATTCTAAAAGAGATTCATGCGGGACATTATGGAAACCATATTGGGGGGCTGTCATTGGCCCAAAAAACCCTAGGACAGGGGTTCTATTGGCCGACCATGAAGCAGGACGCAATGAATCTCATCAAGAAATGTGACAAGTGCCAGAGATTCACGAAAGTGCCCTAGGTTCCCCCAGCTTATTTGAAGCAAATGGTAAGTCCGTGGCCATTCGCTATTTGGGGAATCGACTTGATTGGGCCGCTCCTAAAAGCACGAGGAAACTATATGTAGGTCCCAAATAAAATGATTTAGATTAAACTAAAAATGTGGAATTAGCTTTGATCTTGCCCCTGTCTCATTGGAGACGTAATATACACAAGTATCTTGATTAAATTGCTTTATGATGTTCGTGAATTAGGTGAAGAAAAGAACAATTATGCAACAGATTGTAAGAATATTAAAATTCTGCAGAAAAGTAAAGATATTGCAGTAAAATTAGAGATAGAGAAATCAAGGATTTTTAAAGTGGTTCAACTTGAATCGAAACGCAATTC
>JANHAO010030980.1:0-10029 GCA_026873985.1 Saraca asoca
TCAATTCATTTTAAAATGAATTCATATAAAAAATTTGTTGATGAATCCATTTCTAAATAAATTGAATTTTAATATAATTCCAAATAAAGAGATAATCTTTGATAAGTCTTTATTTAAATTAATAAAAGTTTAATTTGTCCAACATATATTCTTGTCTTTGATTTTCTGATAAAGAAATTAGTGTATATAAATTTTTAGTGTGTCTAGTGGGAAGGTCTCTACCTTTTATCTCTTTTCTTCAAAATCAAATTCAAACCAAATCAAGTTCGAAAGATGCCTTTGAAGAAGCAAATCTGCTACAATCTGCTATCAAAACATTAGGAGAAAATCCTCCAATAAACCTAAACTCATGTAAAAGTTCTAACACTCACATTCATGGTTTCATGACCAAAAGCAAAACAAGAGCACTTGCAAATTTATATGCTAAAAAACTGCAACACTAAAACCTGCTCCATCTATCACAAAATTCTCATCATAAATATAATATGGCTACAGTAAGGGCAAACTCAAACAAGACGAACAAGATTAGAATTATTCTAACTCTGCAAATTTTATTCAAGAATTTTAAATTAACCATCAACACTACATTAATCGAAGGCACCAACAAGTCTATCTACAAGTTTTCAATTTCCAAAACACCAGTGTCAAAATTAAAGAGACCACTCTCAAATACTAAAGCCATTGACTATGATGACTACACAAACTCAAGTGCAATGCCTTTTATGATGACTAGTACTATTTCTCTTGAAGAACAAGTCCCAATCGTTGTGAAAAAGGTCAAGGATTTGATTAAGTCAATCCAAGAAAATGAGTTTTTAATAAACGAACAAATGACAACTATCTTAAATAAAATTGAAAATCTTTCTAAGCTTCATGATGATCCTATTGATCCATTAGAGGGCAACTTGTATCAAGTAAAAAACAAAAAAAACTCTAAAAATGTGCAAACCTTGTTGATGATATCATTTACACAAGCCAACTAATGGAATTTATCAAGGAAATTGTCAAAAATCAAATGTAAGGAAGCCCTTAATGTTCCTTTTCTTATGTGAAGCCACACGCTCAAAGAATTAAATTTCTAAAGGTGACTCAAAATTGTGAACCACTTGAATTCCAACAATTTGACGGTGAAGGAAATCGAAATCAACATGCCACCCACTTTATTGAAACATGCAACAACGTCAAAATCTATAGAGATCTTATGGTGAAACAGTTTGTGTGATTTATCAAAAGAAATTATTTTGATTGGTACATTAAGTTGACATTTGGATCAATTAATAGTTGGGAGCAACTAGAACATGAGTTTTTTAATCGATTTTATAGCACATGTCGAATTTTTAGCATGTTTGAGCTTATCAAGTTTTGCCAATTGAAAGATGAACTAATCATTAACTATATTCAATGAAGAAGGGATTTAAGCCTTAACTGCAAAGACCAGCTCTCATAATATTTTTCCATCAAAATGTGCATACAAGGGATGGATTGATGCCTAAGCTACATCCTACAAGCTATCAAGTCATGTACATTTGAAGAATTGGTTAGAAAGGCACAAGACATAGAACTTAACATTACTATCTACATGAGTTAAATGTAAATAAAAGGGCAATTATGTAATTATGCTTTTTAGTCCTCTATAATGAACTTGATTAAGAATTAGGATAGCTTGGCAAATAGGAAATTGTACTTGTGTTTGTGAGTTAGCTTAATTAAGGGTAAAATAGCTAGGTTCACCTAATAGAGGATTATGGTAAAAAGGCCTTAGGGTCTAATATGAAAAGTATGGTGATTACATAGATTTAGAGCACTATTTTTTTTCAGACCTTAATTAACATAATTTACTAATTAATAATTTGGAATAAATTTGATAACTTAAGATAAATTGAAAGATAATTTTTTTTAATTTATCTTTTGCTTTTTTCATATTTTTATCCAGAATATGATCTTTGGGATTTTGGTTGGATTCCATTTCGATGGATTTTTAGTTAATGGCCATTGTCATTTGCTAATGGTTGTGCCATTAAAGTTCCTTGGAGCTGCTCAGAATCAAGTTAGATAAACTTCAATTGAAGTTCTAATGGTAAAAAGGGTGTTCGATCTTATGAGAAAGGAAATGAAGTACTGTTTTACAATAATATTTCATATTTGATTTGTCATTTTTAAAAGTAAACAAACTTGGTTAGCTTAGTACTCCATAAAACTTTTAGCCTACAAGTCATGGACTCGAGTCTTGAGGTTAGTGTTTTTTAATTTTATATTTTTTCTTTTAAATTTTGTTGCTTTGTGAACTATTTTCTCTTAATTTAAAATTTATAAAGCAACCAAGCTTGGTTAACTCAATTAGTAGAGCCTAATATTCTTAATTTTGTGGTTATGGGTTTGAGTCTTGAGGTTAACATTTTTTTTCTCTTTTATATTTTGTTGCTTTGAGAACGATTTCATGGGCCTAAAGTATAGGCTATTGGTAATTGTTTTTCAATTTAAGTTACAAGTGATCATATCACTTTAGGATATCTTATAATCTTGACTTGTTTGTGGAATTGGAAATCTGATGTGTTATATATTTATGATATATATTATATATATTTATTTATTTTAAAAAAATTATTTCCAATATAAGAAAATTATGATATTTTCCAAAAAAAATAAAGTGAAATGCCTATTGTTGGTTGAATGGGAGGCCAATAATCACCCTTAGGGATTCATTATCATGTATAGGCATGACATCGATACTTGACAACCAAACTTGCTGAGGCACCAAGTGTGCCTTATAAAGCCCTTCATGCTCATCCGCAACACATATAAAAGCAAGGCTATGCATTGTCAATATAAGGAAATAAAGTTATGCCATGACAAATAGCTATAGCTTTTGTCCTAGTGGTAAGCATTTGATCCTATCAATTGGTATAAGAGTTTAGCTCTTGGCATCAAGGCGTAACAACCTCGAGAAGAATCTATAGATTCGAATGGTTTTAGTGTTCTATTGGAGTGTCCTTCATTGAACAAGCCTTCTAGGTTTAGTGGTCAACATTATGCACATTGGAAACAAAAATTTTATTAAAACTACTAATATAGATATGTGGGAAATAGTGGAAGTTTGATACAATCTTTCAATTAAGATTGAAAATAATATAACCATTTTGAAACTAAAAAGCAACTGGAATGAAGGTGAGGAAAAAAAACATTTTTTTCTCTTTTAAAGTCAAATGGATTGTATCTAATTCCTTTTAGTCAAGTGAGTACAAGAGAATATCAAATTGTTCAACTAGTAAAGACATATGGAATGCACTCAAAGTGACTCATGTTGGCACGACTTAAGTAAAAGCTTCAAAGGTTCACACTTTTGTTTCACAGTATGAACTATTCAAAGTAATGATGTTGAATCAATAAAGAATATGGTTCAAAGATTTATTATAATTATTAACCATTTAAGCATTCTTAGTAGGAAGTTTGAAAATGTTAATTTGGTGTACAAGGTCTTTCACTCCTTAAACATTAAATGGTAACCCAAAATTATAGTCATCAAGGAGTCTATGAAAATGGGTATACTAACTCTACAAGAGCTTTTCAGCAACTTGGAAAAGCATGAGTTGGAACTTAAGAAATACTCTAAGAATGACAATGACAGAAGAACAAAAAATCTAGCCCTAAAAGTTACTACAACATTTAAGGAAGAAAAGGATGATTTAGAGAACTTGGAGGATCTTAATAGATATGATGATGTGGCTCTTCTAACTAAGAAATATTAAAGACTTATGAAGGCCCATAAGTTTAGCAGTCAAAGGAAAGCTCCTCCTTCTAGAAGGAATGGTAACAAATGAAAGCAAAATAATTCTTCCACTCTTACATGCTCTGAATACAAAAATTCAGGTCATATCAAACTGAACTACCCTATCTATCTCAAAAAGCTTTTAAAATGAAAGGAAGAACAATAAGCAACCCATCAAGAAAGCTCTTCTTACTATGTAGGGAGATAAGATGATGATTCAGCTTATAAGGATAAAAAGAATGAAGAAACTTTGCTTTGACTCATGGCTATGAGAGATAATGACATAGATGTATATGACAACAACTTAGTTCAATCTAACAATGATTTTGATGAATTGTATGATGATTTGCTTAAGGCAAAATATATATATATATATATATATGTTAGTCTTTTAAAGAAAATCATTGCTTTTTTGGAAAGTAACATTAGGGATTTATAACAAAAAGATGATGATTTGAAGAAAGAAAATGAAGACCTTAAGATATCATCCTAAGTGTGTGCTATTTGTGATACTTTCAAAGATAAACTTGATGATTTGAAAAAAAAACTTTGAAAAAGTTCATAAATGACAAGAAAACACTTGATGCACATTTTGGAAGCCCAATGTGTGGTTTTAATAAGGAAGGTCTTGGTTATTACCAAGTATGCCATCATGGGAAACTAACCATACATAATCTGTCTTTATTTTGAGCAAAAAGTCTATGTCATTTATTTTTGTACCCACAAAAGGAACATTTATGTTCTAAGTATTAGTGAAAAGTTGGTTTGGATTCTTAAAGCTTCCTCCTCTAAAGCTATTAACTTTGATAGACCCAAGACTATTTGGGTACTAGCTTCAAAAAAATGATTTCTTTTGTATAGGTGTGTGGGAGATCCCAAAGTGACATGTGGTTTCTTGATAATATGTTTTCCTAATACATGACTGGTGATAAATTCAAGTTTTTCTTGCTTTCTTCTGTTAATGATGGACATGTCACTTTTAGGGCTAATGCCAAAGGAAAGGTTATAGGTAAAGAAAGAGTAAGTAAAAATTCTAATTCTTCTATGGAAAATATTTTGTTAGTTAAAGGGCTCAAGCATAATTTACTTAGCATTAGTTAATTTGTGACAAGGGAAATAAAGTCACCTGTAACTGTACTTATTGCATAGTTGAGAATATAAATAATAAGCAAATTAAGCTAGTTGGCAAAAGGTTTAAAACATTCATATGATTGATATTGATAATGAGTTGATTATAGTTTCAAAATATTTGGTTAACTTGAATGATAATTCATGAATTTGGCATAAAAGACTTGCATATGCTAGTATGGATTTGATTGGAAAATTGTCTAAAAAAAATCTAGTTTTTGATTTACCTAAGATTAAATTCATCAAAGACAAGATTTGTGATGTATATTAAAAAGGTAAGCATGTAAGATCTTCACTTAAACATAAAAACTGTGTTTCTACATCAAGGTCACTTTAATTACTTCACATGGATTTAATTGGTCCTTCAAGAGTTAGAAGCCATGATGACAATTACTGTATGCTTGTAACTGTTGATACCCTTTCAATATTCACATGGAAGTTGTTTCTTACTCAAAAAAGTGATATTTTTCAAGCTTTTATGAAGCTTGTTAAATCTATCCAAAATAATAAAGGATTAAGTATAAGAAGTGATCATGGGGAAGAGTATAACAGCCATGATTTTACCTACTACTGCATTAAGAATGGGCTAAGTCACAACTTCTTTGCAACTAGAATCCCTAAACAAAATAGAGTTGTTAAAAGAAAGAATATATACTTAAAAAAATGGCTAGGACCATACTTAATGATAGTATTCTTCTAAAGTCATTTTAGATGAACATAGTTAATACTGCATGTTATTTTATGAATCATACCTTGATAAGGCCAATTCTTAATAAAACTCCTTATAAATTGTTTTTTGGAAGAAAGCCTAATGTGTCACATTTTCACATTTTTTGTTGTAAATATTTTGTGCATAATAATAGCAAATTTGATGTCAAATCTGATGACACATTATTTATTGAGTATTCTTTTATGAGTAATTTTTTTTAAATGTATAACAAAAGAATTTTGGTAATAAAGGAATTTATGTTTGCTGTATTTGATGAGCATACTCTAAGTATTCATAGAAATTATGATGATGATCATGAGCAAGTGGTCTTTTGACTTCCTCAAAAAGAGTCAAATGAACTTCAAGAAAAAGTTAGAGAAGAAGAAGACAAGAAAGATAAGGAAGATGATAAAGCTTCTCCTTTGATCAATTTGGATGATCTGTTGCCTTGCGACCCTCAAAAGGTTTGAAAAATCATAGAAAGCTATCTGAATAAGCAAATGATCAGAGATCCATCATAGAGGGTAAATCGTAATACTTTAAGAAACATTTGTGATCATTTAGCTTTCCTATCATAGTTTGAACCTAAATCTATTGATAATGTTATAATTAATAAGCATTAGATCTTACCAATGCAAAAAGAATTGAATCCATTTGAAAGAAATCAAGTTTGGGATCTTATGCTAAAACCAAGTAATCATACTATTGTAGGAACGAAATGGATTTTTAGAAACAAACTTGATAAAAATGGTGCTATAGTAAGAAACAAAACCTAATTGGTTGCTAAAGGTTACAAGCAAGAGGAACGGATTGATTTTGATAAAACTTATGCACTAGTAGTAAGATTAAATGCTATTAGGATCTTATTGGTATTGCTTGCATTAAGGGTTTCAAACTTTATCAAATAGATGTTAAAAGTGTCTCCTAGAATGGTTTGGTCATGGAAGAGGTTTCTATTGAACAACCCCTAGTTTTGAAAATCACCTCGATTCAAACCATGTATTTAAGCTTTAAAAGGCTTTTTACAGTCTTAAACAAGCTCCTAAAGCTTAGTATGAGCGCTTGAGCAAATTTATTTTGGAAAATGGTCTTTCAAAAGGCAAAGTTAATATCACATTATTTGTAAAATAAAAAAGCAATGATATCTTCTTAGTGTAAATATATGTTGATGATATTATTTTTGGTACTACTAATAAAACCTCATGCAAAGAATTTGCTAAGATTTCACAAGTTAAATTTGAAATGTCAATGATAGGTAAGCTCAATTACTTCTTTGGTCTTCAAATTAAGCAATCAAAGAATAAAATTTTCATTAACTAAATTAAATACACAAAGAAGTTGCTATAAAGATTTGACATGATATCTTCTAAACTTTTTGGTACTTTTATGAGTCTCTCTATAAAACTTGATCTTGATGAAAGATTTGACATGATATCTTCTAAACTTTTTAGTACTTTTATGAGTCTCTCTATAAAACTTGATCTTGATGAAGGAAGTAAAAAAATTGATTTCATTATGTATAGAAGTATGATAGGTAGTTTGCTTTATCTTACTACAAGTAGACCCGATATTATATTTAGTATATGTATGTGTGTAAGGTTCTAATCTAATCCTAAGAAATCACACTTGATTGATATTAAAAGAATCCTTAGATACCTTGTAGTCACACTTCACATGGGTTTATGGCATCCAAAAGCAAACTCTAGGTGCTTGCTAGGTTATTCCAACACCAACTTCATTAGAAATAGAACAAATTAGAAGAACACTAGTGGAGTGTGTCAATTTCTTGGCCATTATTTAGTCTCATGACATAGTAAAAAGCAAAATAATATAGCTTTATCCACTATTGAAGTGGAATATATAGTCGCTGGTAATTGTTGTACTCAAGTCCTTTGGATGAGATAACAATTATCGAATTATGATTTAAATTTTGAAAAAAAAATTGATTAAGTCTGATAATACCAATGCCATTAACCTCACCAAAAATCTTATTATGCACTCAAGAACTAAACATATTAAGATAAGGTATCATTTCATTAAAGATCATGTTCAAAAGGGAGACGTTACTCTTAAATTTGTTGAAATCAATTTTCAATTTGTTAACATTTTTACAAAATCTCTTGATGAAAATCAATTTATGTTTATTAGGAAAGACTTAGGTATGTTGAATCCTTTGGAAAATGAGCTTACTTAATTTAATTCTCTTTATTTTTTATGGTCTTTAAATGATATAAATGGATTTCTCTATCTTGATTACTATTTATTTTAATTTGTTTTATTCATTTAAATTAATACTAACTTAGGCATTGGAAAGTCTCCTAATTTTTTTATAGGTGCTTTGTTTTTTTCTATTGTCTCTTCATATTGTTCAATTGTCTCTAGGGTTTAAAGATTGATATTCATGTTTTGTTTATGGGGAAATGTTGAAAATTGGAGTTTTAGTAAATTCTGGAGACTTACTATTTAAATCGACAATTCTAGTTCATCTTGCGATTTGAATCAAAAAATTATGTGTTCTTTTGGGTTACTCAGTTGGGTATATGACTCTAATCATCATTTGAATCATTCAGCTAACTTTGGCTTCATGATTTAAATCGGTGTTAAGATCGTTCAGTCATGCTTTCATAATCATGGTCATAATTTGAATCATTCAACCATTTTTGGGCTTATGATTTTGATCATGAACAGGATTATATATAGCCTGCACGTAATTTTCAAACTAATTTTTCAAATTTCTTTCAAACCCTAGCCACCCTCTCTTAAACCTTACTATCTTCTCTTTTAATTTTCATAAAATTTTATTGATTAAACACAAATATTTCTTCAACAATGCATTTTCATATCCTTTTCCTTCAAATCTGATTGATTAAATCCTCAAATTTCTCCAACATCTCAAACCCCTAAATTTTGCAAATAACCTTCTCTCTTTTTTTTTTCAAAAATCCAACATGACTGATAATTTTACCAATGGTTCTGAAAAAAAAAAAAAAAAAAGGTAGTTAGTGACAAAAGAGCTTACCAAACAAACATTGCAATTAAAGAGCAAAAATTGTTTCCAAATGTGGAATCATATAGGAGCTATATGAAGTACAGAGAAAATTTTATCTCTCCTATTAAATGTTGGGATAAGAAATTTCTAAAGGAACATCATCTAGGATTGTATGATTTGCTAGAAAAATATAAGTTGCTAAAGTTTGTTTGTTGTAGTGATATATATTACCCTAAGTTAGATAGAATGTTTTATGCTAACCAAGGCATAGCAAATGGAAGGTTGTAAAGTTATTAATTTAGATGTGGAGACCCTTTGTAATCTTTTTGGTATGGAAGAAGGTTGAGTTTCATCTTTGGCTATCCAAAAGCTTATGATTATCCATTTGTTAGTGAAGGATTGTCTCCTTCATTACACAATTACAAAGACTATACTTACACACCACACCGACTTCGCAAATATTGTAGAACATGAGCTTTTTCTAATGTAGGTGATAAATGGGAAAAAGGGTATGAAAATAAGATAGTTTTGGTCTGTTTTGTTGATAGTATTTTATGTTTTCTTAGTGTCTTTACCTTGATTTTATGTTTTATCCTAGATACTGCTCTTGGTTTATATTTTTCATGCAGGATGATGAGAAGGGCTGAAAAGAAAGAAGAAATTCAGAAAATGAAGTTGCATCTAGATCAAGAAAAAGATAGAAGGAGAATACATGCAAGAAACAAAACAACAATTGAAGAAAACATGAAGAAAACACCTAGCACGGCCGTGCCATGGAACATAGCCAAGCTGTGTTAGGTGTTGTAAGAAGTTCGGGAAGCAAAAATCGAAGAAATTAGAGACCATGCACAGAGCACGGCTGTGCCACACAACATGGCCAGGCCGCGTTAGATGCTATTTCAAGCCTGAAGAAAAATTTGCAAGAAATTCAGAAATCATGCACATAACACGGCCTTATTACAAGCTGATAGTTACAAATTGATAAATCCAATCTCATAAAGCACACCCAGCCCGTGTTTTGAAGCCCAGTTGTGGTGAACGCATAAAAAAGCTATAAATAGGGCCCTTTGTAATCAGTTTTATTGATATATAGTTTTAGAATCCTTCTTTGAGGTTTAGGCTAGTTCTCTTTTCTCTCTTTTCTGCTTTAGGCTTTCTTTTACACATATTCATACAATTTTATTGCTTTGGGATTTTTGAAGTTTGCAGTTTAATTTTATTTTCCAGAGTTCGTGCTTTGTTCTATTCTTTCTTCTTCTCTTTACTCTTATTCTATTTTCTTCTTCTTCTTCCTTTTCATCTTCTTCTTCTACTTATTCTATTTTCTTTATTTTATATCTGCATCTTTGCAGTCTTCGTTTTGCTTTATTTCTTCTACTTTCTCTATATCTCTCTTTAATATTCTGCTTATTTTACCTCTTTCTTTAATTTTGTTTT
>JANHAO010030981.1:0-10027 GCA_026873985.1 Saraca asoca
AAACCTATGATCAAAATGACCATATATTTGCACCTAATGATGAAACAGTGAGAATGGGCATACAAATTTGCAAAGAAAATGATATGACCAAAGAAAATAATAATGATAGGGTAATTAGATTTAGATTTGCCTTGATTAGCATATTGGTAACCTTCAACATCATTCTTTTTGCAAATGATTTTTGTATTTCTATTTGGTGCCTTTTCAAATGACATTATCAGCCTTGTAACAAACAAATGTAGCATATCAGCATTAGAGAAAATCACTAACGATAAAAAAAAAACATATCTGTAAAAGTATTTGAAAATGAAGTGATAAGTAGAAGGGTTTGTGAAGTCATGATGCTCACCTATTCATTTCTGTTGAAATGTTAGAAGACACCATAAATCCAAAGAACTATCTTTAGCCTCAGCAATTGAAAAGTTTCAAAATAAGTTAAATGCTAACCTCTAAATACCTATCCCTAGTAGCAAATGTATGAACTCTGTTTCCTCCCTCCACCCAGCTCAAACTAGTTTCATTCTTTAATCCTTGGTCCCATAGCATCTTCCTTGCTTTGGTTATTTTTCTATTGATCCATGGCAAGTAGCTATAAGGATGACAAATCAATTTGATGTTTTCTCAAATGCTCCTTTTTGCCTTATATTCTATTCTATTAAACATAAGAACATGATCTTTACTACTTTGATTCCAACTATACATGAGTTTTCTATTTTCTCCTTTGTGTTGGTTCATTGTTAAACCCTTTTTTTGCAATTATGCCATCTCATCCATTATTTCTGATCTTTTACAATTTTGGTTTGTTTGTCCAATTTGCTTTAGGTGCATACTGAAAGAATCTTGCAAGTTTTGTGAAACTTCTACTAACTTTTATGTGAATCTTGGAAACCCATTTTTTTTGTTTTATAAATTGCAACTCCATATGGATTTTATGTGACAACTATGCAAAATTTTGAAACTCCATAGGCCATAAACAAGAGTCATATATTTTTTTTGTCAAGAAAAATTCAAGTATGAAAAACTTTCCTACTTTCTATAAAAGAAAAAAAGAAGAAGAAGAAGAAGAAAAAGAAGATACCATTTAAGTGTCTTCATGCATATTTCACAACCTTTACAACTTGTTTGGTTAAGTACAATTGTTGTAGACTTTTATTCAGTGATGACTAAATACATATTTTGGTTATTTACTAAATAAACACATATCAAATTTAGTTTTTCATATAGATTTGATATTAATTTAGTCTTCTAATAATTTAGTTCAAATCAATTAAATCCTTCTCTTAACTTGCTATTAAAATAGGCAAAGGAAACAGTGGTGAAATGTTGCCACATTTGGAAAAGGAAAAATAACAAGCCACACAGATTTGGTTACCTCTTTCTTACAACAGGTGAACAGAAGTATTTGTCTATAGGCATGGATCAAAAGAAAAATAACAAGCCACATCAATAAAGCTCTTCAAACAGATTCTATAGGTTCTATAGGCATTGCTTTAATCATCTGTACTGCATCCTGCAGTTTTCTAGATCGACATAACAAGTCCACCATGGAAGCATAGTGCTGGGCTCCTGGTTCAATATCGTAATCTTTCATCAAATCAAAATAACATTGGCCTTTCTCTACTAATCCTACATGGCTTCAATCATAAAGTATGCATAAAAAGGTGATGAAATTTGGCTTCATGCCAACGCCTTCCATCTGTTTGAACAGCTCAAAAGCCTTGTTTTTGTGTACATGCTGAGCACACACTATTAGCATTAGCCAAGGTTTTTCACAAGTATCTCACCAAAATCCTTGTAAGCTCCATCAACAACTCCACACTTGGAGCCCAATGATATCAAAGAACTACCCACGAAACTTTATGATTAAAGCTTGTCTTAAAGCACAATCCATTTATCTGCTTCCCTAATTCAAGTATTATAAATAAAAACTTGAGATAATCACAGCAAAGATTGGAGCATTATAGATTATAAAATTAGAAAGAGAAAATATTCCTTGCTGAATGAACAAGTATTATAAATTATGCCTTTTCAATTATATGTGGGTTTCCATGAAACAAATGTCTTTTTCCTATTTGATATCAATGTACTGAAAAGAAATTATTGCTCTATCAAATGTCTTTAAATTTTTTTATTAGGATGGTGTTGAAGTTGATTTAGAAGATCAATTTTTACCCATAGATGCAAGAAGATCATTAGGAGGAAGTAATCAAGATAAAAATACCAATGATCGTACTCAATCTTTTTAAGTTCTCTTATTTTAAACAGTTTTAAAATGGAATGTAAAAGCCAATTAATGTTATGATTTTTTAACCCCCGCCATTTTAATTTCAAATTTTTTTGATAAAAATAGAGTCAGTTAATCACCAAAAAATAATCACCGCTAAATGTTCGATGCATGATTCTAGTGGTTACACATAACCACTGCTAATATCAACCTGACGCCATGTTTTCTAACGGTTCTCATAACCGCCATCATTGTACTCAATAGTGATTCAAACCACTGCTATAGTCAGTACATAACCACCACTATTTTGAGCTTTTTTTTTTTGTAATGTCATGTGCAAAGTAATTTATAATTATACAATTACATGTGATTATTTTATATTTTTAATATGTATCATTATAAATTAAAAAATTTATCAATTCAAAATAATAATTTTGAGTAGAAAATCTTAGAATGCCTTGAATAATTTAATAATTGTTTTTCAATCTTAACACCCAAAAGAATGATAATAAAAAAAAAAGCAAAAACTCACCCCTTGGGCCTCTACCCTTTATTTGGACCATTAAAAGAAAATTTTCATGGAAAAGAAGTATGAATTTGTTTAATTATCTATTCACGATGACAAATGCTGATGTCATTTAGAATAGGAGAAATGATTTCAATGTGCTAAATAATAATAAAGTTAATATATAATATCCTGTTTAAAAGAAATAAACATGAGAAGGCTCCGAATAAAATCATACTAAAGTATGTGTCTAATTAAAAGACATCATCCATTAAAATAATATCTTATTTATTTATATTTATACCCATTGACGGTGGATTTTAGTTCAATCCAAATCTAGCCAGCCAGAAGAGTTCTTGTGGACTCAAGCTGTGATCCGATCGTACAAAATGAAGAAAGAGAAGATGGAAAGGAAGAACAGCAAGAACATAGAAGGATTTTTAATGTGGTTTGGCTAAAACTGAACAACACTGATCCCTATGTACACGGATAGTTTTATTACTATAGTGAAAATTCGGCAAAGTTTTGCCTACTTTACAATGATCTCCCTCCTCCTATTTATAGAGATTGAGAGGTTACAAATGTAAATTTACAAGTTATAATTCTGTTACCTCAGATAATAAATGTATAAGACAGCTTACACTATTGCAAAATGGCTTCTGCAGGTTACTTTCTGTGGATAGGCCCTACATGCTGCTTTTTGCATATTGGCCTTGTAAGTTGAGTCTAAGAGTTGATGTGTGCTTCGTGCTCGACCTCAGCTAGCTTCTAGCTAGGTGAGGTACTGTGTCTCATGAGTTGGGGCTCTAGTTTAGAATCACTACTGACCAACGATTTCAAGCTCGCATTTGGCGAGCTCAAGCAATTGGCAAGTTATTGACCATGTGAGCTAGGACTTCCTCTCTAGCGAGCTGGAGGCCAATGTCTTAGGTCTCATCCTACATCTTGGGTTCGTGACTAGCGAGCCAACACTTCTATCTAGCCAGTTAGGTTTCTGGGTGATCTGGGCTTTTTGTTGAACTTGCCTTTATGTTGGGCCTTTGTTAGCATATTTTGCATTGTATCCAAAAATACCCATAACATTAGCCCCCAGCTCTTATTGCACTCTATGGACTAAGAGCTGAATTTTGCTGAGTTTGTTAATGAAGGCTCATGCTGCTGTTTAGGTTTCTGCAATTCTAAGTTTTTGCTTACATGAACATTGTTAATTGAGCTGTGTGAATCATGACTTTGCCAGCTATCTTATTGCTCAGGCAGGTCCCATGAAAATGCCTTTAGCCAATGATCTTGCTGCTCGGCTTCATAACAATCTTGTTGCTTAATAAAATAGCAATCTTTAGTTACTCAGTTTCATAGCAATCTCATTACTCAATGAGTATATGAGTTTAACTCTATTAACAATCTTGTTGCCTAGTGGAACAACAATCTCGTTGCTTAGTTTCACAACAATCTTGTTACTTAGTGCAATAGCAATCTCGTTGCTCAGTCTCACAATAATCCCATTGCCTAGTGAAACAACAATCTTATTGCTTAATTCCACAGTAATCTTGTTGCTGAGCAGGTCATGCACACCTAGATTTCGTCCATGTTGGGAATAGCTTGCCTTTTCATATGACGTTTTGTTGAAAATTCATTCAGAGATTAGCATAAAAATTCAAAATGTTTTCATTAATTTTTGCATTACATTACAAAATCAGAAAATGACCCTTACTATCGATGCCTGCTCTTGATCGAGATCTCATTGAGGTTGGTAGGGTTGTTGCTCAAAGGGTCTGACCACGTAGTCTTGCAAGCAACCTCTTTTGATGAGATCCTCTATAGCATCCTTGAGTGCCCAACACTCTATGGTGTTATGCCTGGCCTCGTTGTGGTAGACACAAAACCTACTTGTGTTCCTGAACTTGTTAGGGGACTCTCAAAGGTTTAGGTCTCCTGAAGTCTTCTCTACCTCTTTCTGCTACGAAGATCCTATCTTATGTGTCAAATAGAATGCTATAGCTCCTATGGCGACCTTGATGCTGAGGTCACAAGGTCCAAGCTCTCTTCATGAGCTAGAGATTGAAGTCATCATTCTAACCCTCGCTGCTCCTCTTTTGGATGGAGTAGCTCGCTTCATGCTTTTGTTTGGACATCTTTGCATGAAAAGTTTCCTCTCACTCGATTTACTTAGTAGCTTACTCAAAGAACTCACTCAGGTCTTGTAAATATTCTTGTACCACTTCCCATCTTTGAGAAGTCTCGTAAAGATGGCTGTTAAAACACACTCATCCGAGGGATTATCCATATTATTGACCTCACTCCTAAATTGGGTGATGTAGTCCTTTAGCTACTTGTCTTTCCATTGGAATATCATCATGAGATGGCAAGGTGGCATAAGTTGCCTTTTCAATGCTCTGTATTGGTCAATAAACTTCCTCTAGCACTCTTCCCAACTGCCTATGCTACGAGCTGGAAGGTTCTTAAGCCATGCTCAAGGTATGTTTCCTAGCATGGCTAGGAAGACATAACATTTAACCGAAGGATTGGTTGTTTAAAAATCTATTTGAACATCGAATAGGTCTAGGTGGTCGCATGGGTCACTATTCCCGTCGTATAGCTGAATCATGGGAATTTTAAGTTTGTTAGGGAGGGGCTGTGTTTTAATCTCTTCTAAGAATGGTGAGCTCTTATCGCAATGAGCTTGATCATCTTGAGGTCAAGGGTGTTCCTCTAACTGCTTTACCCATTGAAGTAGCTCTTCTACTAGTAAACACAATGTCCCAGATTACTGGCTGGAAGCCCGATGACTTCTTTCATTTTCCTGGTTATGCAAGCAGTGACCTGAAGTATGTTCTTGATTGGCTCTACTTGAACATCCAACTTACTATTATTAGTGCACATTTCTGGGTGTAGCAACCTCAGTCTACCTTTACACACCCTAAGCTTGTGCTTGTGCTAGCATTGTAACTATCTTAGTTAATTCTCCCATCATATTTTCTAGTTTCTCCTGATGCTTGTGCCAGGTTTGTACTTCATCAGTGCCATTGACAATGGCAGCAGGTTGGTAAGAGCTGGCTGGGGTAAGCCAGTAGCAACATCTATGATAGGAGCAGTAGAGGAGTCTGTTGTAGAAACGTGACCCTCCGGCTGATCAATTTGAGTGTTTGAAGTTTTGGTGGCTCTTCCTTTGGCCATTACAATTGAATAGAAAATCAACCAAAAAATAAATGAGTCCCCACAGATGGTGCTAAAATATTGATGGTGAATTTCTATTTAGCCCAAATCCAGCTAACCAGAAAAGTTCTTGTGGACTCAAGCTATGATCTAGTTATGCAAAATGAAGAAAGAGAAGATGGAAAGGAAGAATAGCAAGAACATAGAATGATTTTTAATGTGGTTCAACTAAAATTGAATGGAATGAGTCCCTACGTCCACTGATAGTTTTATTACTAAATTGAAAATCTGGCAGAGTTACAATATGGATTTTTTTTACCTACTTTACAATGATCTCCCTCTTCCTATTTATAGAGGTTGGGAGGTTGCAAATATAAATTTATAAGTTATAATTTTGTTACATTAGATAATAATTGTACAAGACAACCCACACTATTGCAAAATGGCTTCTGCAAGTTACTTTCTACAGATGAGCCCTACATGCTACTTTTTGCAGATTGGCCTTATAAGTTAAGTCTAAGAGTTGATGTATGCTTCGTGTTCGACCTCAACTACCTTCTAGCTGGGTGAGGCACTATGTCTCACGAGTTGGGGCTCTTTTTCGGGATCACTGCTAACCAGTAATTTCAAGCTCGCATTTGATGAGCTTGAGCAGTTGGTGAGTTGTTGACCATGCGAGATAGGACTTTGTCTCAAGCGAGCTAGGGGCCATTGTCTTAGGTCTCGTCCTACATCTTGGGCTTATGACTAGCGAGCTAGCACTTTTGTCTAGCGAGCTAGGTTTCTGGGCGATCTGGGCTTTTTGTTGAACTTGCCTTTACGTCGAGCCTTTGTCAGCCTAGTGTGCATTGTACTAGAAAATACCTATAACAATACCTAAAAAAATTCAAATTACATAGAATATTTTATTTTTTCCTCAAATATAAGGAATTGGTGTTGGCCATAATGGGAGCATAAATGAATAAATAGTACATTGGAATTTGTCTAGGTAAACATTTGGGACAAGATTTAAAGTTCTTCTTTGTTTGTTGTGTGATGCCACTCGACCATCAAAATTCAAGTTTAAATATAAAACATTCCTGTTATGAGGGTGGAAACCTGTTGTGGGTATTTTTGAATCTTACAAATGGACTGGTAAAAACTCAATAGACAAACCCAGCTAATAAGGGCTCAATTCATCCAAGAATGAGGATGTTGGGGCAAGTCATTTGGTCACCAAATGTGAACTCAGATAATTGGTTAACAAAGGTCAAAGCAACCTTACGTGTAGCTTCAAGTCGTTAAGGGCAAGGTTTAGCTCGCAGCTCAAAGTACTTTTTCCCAACCATCATCCAAAAGCTCACTGTGATTCAATCCAAGGAGTCAACTTCTAGATTTGGAAAGTGATTAATTGCCTATTTTCATGAAAATCTATTTCCAAATTAAATATTAGAAGTGTAATCAATTCAGTCTTTGAATTACATTCAAATTATAACACCTTAGCCACTATAAACAGGGGATGAAATCATTGTACAAGGATAGTCAATATATACTATTGCTCAGCCAAAAGAATACAGAGAAATAAAATAATCATGGAGGCAGGCATTGAGTTAGGCTAAACCACGTTAAAAACTTCTGATGTCATCTTATTCTTCCTCTCTCTCCCTTTATCTTGTGATTTTACACTCTCAATTTGCAGTTTGGGGCTTTAGACTTTAATTGGCCAAATTCACACGTCAACATTTTAATGCTAGAAAGAAGGCCTTAAATCGCATTTTCCTTGATTTTCTGTCCAATTGTGATGGCTAGAGGAAGAACCACTAGAATTTTAGACACTGTAGTTGACCAGCTTAAGGGTCAGGTGGAATAACAATAGGATGTATTACTAGTTGGAGGCCTAGTTCTTGTTGTGATAGGCACTTTCGCCATCCCTACCATAGGTGTTGCCACTAGCGTTCCCCCATTGGTCCCTCTCCAGCCTGATACTATTATTCCTGAGATTGATGGAGTACAGGCGTGGCATCAGCATCAGGAAGCACTTCAAAACATGGTGAGAGAACTGACTGATGTGGTTAAAGAATTAGCTCAGGCACACGCCCAGGGCATGCAAAGGTAGGTTGGGGTCATTATGCCCAAAGAAGTACTCCAGTAGCCACAAGAAGAAGTGCCAACTCTAGAGAAGTGGCTAATTAGAAGAGTACCATAGTGCGTTGATTCAATTCACTTTTAACAAGATCATCAAATAGATCTTGAAGACGAGGTTAGAGGTTAAGAAGGGAACATGGGTAGATAAGTTGTAGAAGGTGCATTAAGCTTATAGAACCATAGCTCGTAGCACCATAGGAGAAACTCCCTTCTCAATGGTGTACGGATCCGAGGCCATAATCCTAGTAGAACTAGTGGTAACTTCACAACAAAAAGCTAATCGAAAGGATAACAATCAGCTACTCGCTACACACCTCAACCTTGTAGAAGAGATAAGAGAAATAACTTGCCTCAGGATCATGATTTATCAGCAATGAGTCATAAGATACTACAACAAGAAGGTCCAAGTTCAAAATTACAAAATTGGTGATCTCGTACTGTGCCTTATTCTTCCCAGAGCACGTAAGGCCAATGATGGGAAACTAGGTTTGAACTGGGAGGCCCATACATTATCAAGGAAGACTTGGGAAATAGAGCTTAGCAAATATAAATAAAGCTGAAGTTCCACGAGCTTGGAATGCTGAACATCTACGTCCATATTTCAAAATTTAAGCTTGCCCTTCTAATCCTATAATGTTATTCAGGAAGCAAGCTATTGTCAGGGTTGAAAGAGCCATAGTTTGCTAGTTGAGGACTATTCATGTTAACCTATGTGTTATCATTTGCAACCTACTGGGTATTCAACTTAGTAAATATTTATTAAGCTATGATTTTCTAGATGAGGTCCATTTATGTTAACCTATATGTTATTGTTTACGACCTACTGGGCATTCAACTTGACAAATATTTACAATGTCATGGTTTGCTAGTTGAGGCACATTAATGTTAACCTTTATGTTATCATTTGCAACCTACTAAGCATTCAACATGGTATTAAAGAATAAAGCAAGAAAATTATAAAAGAAAAAGTTCATCAAAAACCTCATTCAACAAGGTGAGGGTACATATGAAGATTCAAGAAATGAAACTCAAAATTACAAGAGAGTACAAGAAAAGCCTGTAGCAGTTATGACCTAGGAGGAAGGTTGGTCCTTAGGAGCTGTCCTAATGGGACAGAAGTCAAAACGATGGCGTGGTAGATAGTAATCGCTAGCTTTTATCGACAAATTACAACTCCTAGTCCACAGATCGCATTGACAGTTGGGGGGCTAATGTTGTAAGTAATTTTGGAGCCATACAAATGGGCAGGTAAAAGCTTAATGAACAAGCCCAACTCATAAGAGCCCAGCTCATCCAGGATTGAGGTCACTGGGGCAGGTCATCAGATCGCAAAATGTGAACTCAAATCACTGGTTAACAAGGGTCAAAGCGACCTTACATGTAGCTTTAGGTTGTTGAAGACAAGGTCTAACCCGCAGCTCGAAGTACATTTTTCCAATCATCATCCAGAAGCTCACTGTGATTCAATCCAAGGAGTCAATTTTTAGATTCGGAAAGTGATTAATTGCCCATTTTCATGGAAATATGTTTCCAAATTAAATATTGGAAGTGCAATCAATTCATTCTTTAAATTACATTCAAATTACAATGCCCCAACCACTATAAATAGGGGATAAAATCATTATATGAAGACAATCAAGATATACTTTTATTCACCAAAAAATATAGAGAAATAAAATAATCATGGAAGTAAGCATTGAGTTAGGTCGAGCTACGTTAAAAACTTCTGGTGTCATCTTGTTCTTCCTCTCTCTCCCTCTATCTTGTGATTTTACTCTCAATTTACAGTTTAGGGGTTTGGACTTTAGTTGACCAGATTCACATGTTAACAAAACCCAAAACAAAGGGGTTGAAATTCCAGTTGACCTTGTAATTTTCAGAGAACAACTCAATTATCTTGTCATAGATAAAATCACTTTGCACTAACTTCTATTCATCGTATCCTTGTAGTTCCCAAATCTGTAGAATGTGAAACCTACCCAAATGAGCCAATTGTAAATTCCTTTTGCATAATGTAAATT
>JANHAO010030982.1:0-10030 GCA_026873985.1 Saraca asoca
TTTGATATCTTCTTTAATTTACATCTTTATTTTCTTTATTTCATTATCATCTTTTATTCTTCTTTATTTTCTACTACTTTCTCCCATCTTCAATTAATCTGGATAGTTAAAGTGTAAAAGTTCCAGTAGTTAAAAAGAAGTAAGACTTCCCTGTGGGATCGACCCGTATTCATCGGTTCTCTACTACATCTACGTCGTGCGCTTGCGGATATAAGATAAAAAGTTCTTATCATATACCTTGGTTTATATAACGTTCATGGTCAAATGATTTATTTTAGACTGTGTTTATTTGCGCCTTTTCTCTTTGGTGAGTACAATGATCAACTTGCTTGAAAAACCTTGATCTTCTTTAGTCAACAATTCTCTGCTCAACGCAAAAATTGATTCTAGTCGTGTAACTAGAAATGTGAGAGTTCTTAATAATTTGAGTATTGATTGTCCCTTACTTAAGGTTGGCAGTGGTTCCACTATATACTTGTAGCTAAAATCTGAATTTCAGATCTCTTATTTCTTTAAGTATTAGTATAGCATCAAGGAGTTATTCAGGTTTATCTTAATGTCAATGGGGTCGACTCAGGCCTGATTCAATGTCAAGGTTGTTTGTTTTGAACTTGATAATGCTAAAGATGCTCGGGCTAGACTTAACACTAAGGTTGCTTGACCTGAACTTCCTATTGAAAGAGCCGCTCGAATTTTACATGTCAAATGGACTATTTGGCCTTTACATGCCGAACAACTACTCGACCTTTGCATACTGAGGAAATCTATCCAAATTAGGGGATTTGCTTGTATCTTTAGTATACAAGGGGATTTGCCTAGATTGAAGGATCTACTCGAATTTTGGGGAATTTGCCTAAACCAAGGGATCTATTCAGATTTTAAGTATATTAGAGGATCTGCGTAGACTAAAGGATCTGCTTAAATGTCGAGTATACCAGGGGATCTGTTAGGATTTTGAGTATACTAGGGGATCTACTTGGATCGAATTTGTCTTTGAACTATTAGCTTAATCTTTGGCTTTTCACTATTTTCTCCCCTTTCTCTTACCAGTCGAACTCACAAATTGCTTTTCTAAATCTTTTACTATTCTTTAGCTTTTTCAATTCTTTAGTTTGCTTTTGCTCAGGTTGATTGATAATAACCAAAGGATCCTGCAATGAACAGAGCTAGTGATACACGACAGAGATGGATTTGTCGAGTACGCTCCAATGCTTGTTGATGATGAAATCTGGTTAACTAGAAAAGTTCAATAAACCCCAAACTACAATCCAGTGAGTGTAAAAGAAAGAAAGGGAGATGGAAAGGAAGAAGAGGAAGAGCAAGGAGGGGACACTAGGAGTTTTTAATGTGGTTCGGCTAAAGTCCAGCGACCCCTACATCCACGGTGGTTTTTATTATTTCTCAGTTTGTTTTGCTAAATAAGGTAACAATACATGGTTGTTATTATGATTCTTTATATTTTGTAGAGAATCTCCCTGAGTCTAAAAGTTGACCTTTTATACAATAATCTTAACCTTTATTTATAGTTGCAGGGGTGTACAAATTGAATGTAAAACAATAACTTAAAGTAATTAATTAATTGCAAGTTGATCCACGCAAGTTAGTCCCTCCTCGGGTTTAACCATAACGAGCTTTTGAATGGTAGCTAGAGAAGCGTGCTTCAAGTTACGGGCTGGGCCTTATTTTTAACAACTTAAGGTTGCTGCTTTAACCCCCTGTTGGCCAGCAACCTGAGTCAACATTTGGCAAGCTCGTGCTTTGCTCCAACAACCTCTATCTTGGGTGAACTGGGTCTTTGTTAGCTAAACTAGTGCATTGGACTTTTGCTAATCCATTTGTATGGTTCTAAAAATATTCATAACATCAGCCCCCAATTTTTAGCTCGTTTTACGGACTGAGAGCTTTAGTTTACTGGTAAAAGCCTACACTTACAATCTATAGTGTTATCATTTCAGACTTCTGTCCCACCATTTTATCTATGCCAGGCCATGCATTTAATGCACATCTTTCATAGCTATTGATATGTCTGCTTTGCTATTTGTTAGACCATTAGATCCAGAGTAGTTGATTAGTCTACAAGCCTATTAATGAGGCCAGGTGAGCTATATAAGGCTTGAAAAAACTTCTATTTTTCAGAATGATTAGATGGGTGCATTGGTTAAGCCCCTCATATTTTGATTGTCCAGATCTTGGATAAGGTGTGTATGGCCTACTGCATAGGAAGTTCCCATAAACAATTCCTCTTTGAGGATCCTGGGAAGTTTTGTACAGATTTCATATCCTCCTTATAGTGATGCTACTGAATTCAGTTCTTTCATTTTTGTTCTTTTGCCTCCTTGGGAGGAAAATGAGGAGAAGTTTGAGAATAATTTGGTTGGTGACCCAAGTGAGGGATGGCTTGTTTGTTAGATATGTCGATCTTTTAACCCTCCAGGGGTTCAACTTCTAGAAGTCATCCTTCCTCCTAGAAGATAATAGTTTTCCAAGTATGCCATATTGGATGTTTAATAAGTTACAGATAATCATATATAGTTAACTTGAATAAGTTCCTGTAAACCATTACTTAAGAAAACATTAGTTAAAATGTATGCTTAGTAAGTTAATCAACTTTAGTTAATAAAACATGATTAAAAAGGATATGTGCCAAGTTGAATGGCCAGTAGATCGCATGAATGTGTAATAGGTCACATGAATACGGTGTCAAGTAGTAGGTCGCATGAGAGCTATGCTTTAATTAGCATAAGTTAAATGCTGAGATAGGTCACATGAGAGCTGCACCTTAATTAGCATAAGTTGAATGTTGAGATAGGTCACATGAGAACTGTGCCTTCGAGTATTAGGTCATATGAAAGCGGGGTTAGATAGTAGGTCGCATATATGTAGTGCTAATAGGTTACGCCACGGTAATCGTATTGCTCAGTAGGTTATGCTATAGCAATCATGTTGCTTAGTAGGTCACGCTGCAATAATTATGTTGCTCAGAAGGTCACACTACAACAATCGTGTTGCTTAGTAGGTCGCGCTACAGCAATTGTGTTGCTTAGTGGGTCACACCATAGCAATCTTATTGCTTAGTGGAGATGAGTCATAGTAATCTTGTTGCTCAGTGGACATGAGTCTTGGCTCTAGCTCTTTTAATCAGGATTAGAAGGTCAAGCTAAAATTTATTGAAAATATTGGTGTAGATGCTCTGCGTTCGGAGCTCATGGAACTTCAACTTCATTTGTTAAGCGATAAATTCTATTTTCCAGGCCTTCCTTGATGATGTGTGAGCCTGCTGGACCTAGTGTCCTACCATTGGCCTTGCGAGCTTTGGCACAATATGAGATCACCAAATTTTTAATAGAAACTCAGACTTTTCTATATAATATTTTACTGAAATCTCATTTAACACACAGTCATGAAAATTTAAGGAAAAACTCAATGCTTTTACTAACTTCTGAAATCATTATAGAATATGGTTCTTATAGCAAATGCTTGCTCTTGCTTGGGACCCTATTATGACTATTATAAGTCATACCACATAGTCTTTTAAGTTACCTCTCTTAATCAGATCATCAATTGCATCCTTGAGTGCCCAGCATTTCTAAGTGTTGTGCCTGACCTCATTGTGGTAGGCACAAAACTTGTTCATGTTCTTGAACCTTTTGGGAGTCCTTAGGGGTTTAGGCTTCCTAAAGTCCTCCCTATCTTTCTCCGTTGCAAATATCCTATCTTGAGTGTTAGATAGGATGTTGTAGTCGTCATGGCGATCCTGACGTTGAGGTTGCTCACTTCTGACCTTTTTTGTAGGCTGGTTAGTAGAGCTATTCTTGCCATTTCCATTACTGTTCCTTTTTTTTATTCTGATCAAAGCTATTTGCCTCGCTGTTATGATCGGACTTATTTGGGCCAAAGGTTTCCTCCTACCTAATCTGTTTGGTAACTCGTTCAAAAAACTTGCCTAGGTTCTTTACTAGAGACTTGTATATGTTCTTATATAGTTTTTCATCTTTATGAAGTCCTGCTGAGATCGATGTCAACATACTCTCATCGGATGGATTCTCCATATTATTGACCTCGTGTCTGAACTAAGTGATGTAATCTTTTAACGATTCATCCTTCTGTTGGTAGACCATTGTAGAGTGGAAGGATAGTGCAAGCTGCCTTCTTAATGCTTTATACTAGTTAATGAATCTTTTCTAGCATGCTTCCTTACTGTCAATGCTGTGAGCTAGGAGATTTCTGAACCATGTTCGAGGTATATCTCCTAGTGAAGTTGGGAAGACACAATACTTGATTAAGGGATTAGTTGTCTGAAGATCCATCCGTACATTAAATGTATCCAGATGGTCATATAGATCACTTTTCCCCATTGTATTATGGGATTGTGGGGATTTTAAATTTGTGAGGGAGAGGCTACATCTCAATCTCTTTAGTGAATGATGTCCTCTCATCATAGCGACCTTGATTATCCTAAGCCCGAGGGCATTCTTCTAATTACTTTACTCTCTAAAGTAGCTTTTCTACCATCGAGTCCTGTGTCTCAGACCATTAGCTGGAAGATTGCTGGCTCCTTTTTGTTTCTTGGTCATGGAAGTAGTGACCTGAGGTTTGTCCTCAGCCAATCTTGTTTGAGTTTTCCACTTGATGTTAACTCTGGCATTGCTAATTATGATCCTCATGTGCTCGGTGAACCTTCGTTCTTGTTCACAAATTAGAGGAGTGAGTTGAATTAGCACGTTGAAGGACTCTTTTAGGTGCTGCGACCTCAACCTACTTTTGTGTGCCTAGGGTTTGTGCTTGCATCATCACTTTAACCACCTCAACTAGCTCTCTTATTGTGTTCTCAAATGTTTCCTGATGTTGGTGCCATGTTTGCACTTCATCAATTCTACAAGCAATTATAATAGGTTGGTGATGGGCCATTGGGGGAAAGCCAGCGATGATACTGGTAACAGGGATGGCAGATGTGCTTGTCGCAGGGAGGGCTGGTTCTCTTTGCTATTGTATGTGACCTTCCGATTGGTTAACTAGATTATTTAAACTTTTAGTCATTCTTCGTCTAACCATCGCACCAATAAATTAACTAGAGTGCAATATAGGGCCCTTCCTCTAGCACTAAAATGTTAACAGTGAAATCCGTCAACCAGAAAAGTTCAATAAACCCTAAAATTCCAATCCAATTGAATGGAAGATTAAGTAAGATGAAGAGAGAGAGAAAGAGGAAGAATGAGAAGAAGGGACACCATGAGTTTTTTTAATGCGGTTCAGCTAAAGTCTAACAACCCCTACGTCCACGGTGGTTTTTATTATTTTCAGTCTATTTTGTTGAGTAATGTAACAATACATGGTTGTTATTATGATTCTCTATATTTTGTAGAGAGTCTCTCTGGGTCTAAAAGTTGGCCCTCCCACAATAATTTTAACCCCTATTTATAGTTACGGAGGTGTACAAATTAAATGTAAAATAATAACTAAAAGTAATTAATTAATTGTAAGTTTATCCCTTCAAGTTAATTCTTGTAAGTTGGAGTCTGCAAGTTGATCCATACAAGTTAGTCCCTACTCAGGTTTAACCATAGCAAGCTTTTGAATGGCAGCTAGAGAAGTATACTTCAAGCTGTGAGTTGGGCCTTATCTTTAATGACTTTAGGTTGCTGCTTTGACCCCTGTTGGCTAGTGACCTGAGTCAACATTCAGTGAGCTCGTGCCTTGCTCCAGCGACCTCCATCCTGGGTGAACCAGGTCTTTGTCAGCTAAGCTAGTCCATTGGGCTTTTGCCAGCCCATTTGCATGATTTTAAAAATATCGATAATTATGCTTTAGTTAGTAATCATTTATAAGAAACATAGATTAATGCTTATTTGGGAGTGAGGGGTGCTACCTGTCATGTTTTTATGGGTAGGTCATTTGTTTTTAAATGATCATTTGTCAATCGATCAATTTCCATGTGTACTCACTTTGTATTGGTCATTGTGGGTTCTTCACCCCTTCCGTTATGAAATAACACGTGTCACACTTTATATTTAGAAGTCTTAGGAAGCGTCAAGCTTTTCTTATGAATCAAATAATCAATCATTTTCTCAGCTCTTGAGTCAAACAGTATTTTCAAAGATAAGTGTTGAACTTTGTAGGTTTTGGTTCTCTTGCATACAAAGATAATAATAAGTTAGTTCATAATTATGTGAACATGTCTTCTTGTACCAAATTTTAATAATAAATTGTAGTAATAAGCATAGCATAATTCTTTAAGCAATAGCATTATGTGTGCTTATTATATCCTGTGTAAGGGATAATATTTTAAAAGTAGTAAGGTGGATTACCATAAAAGTAATTCTCATGCACACTAAGCATTTTTAACGGGCCTCGATAAGTATATTGAAAATTATAATAAAAGTTTGCATAAACATTAGCTAGTCTAGACCTTCATGTAAATGCCAATGGATGCTAGCTAATTGTGTCTCGTGGGCAAGAGGTGGCTTTCTCTCATTTTCATCAATAACTACTACTATGCTAATCACCACATACTTCTTAATTAAGACAATGGTATATGCTACAACCTATTAGGAGCATTGACTTTAGTGACAAACAACTTGCTATTGGGAGACTAAAGTTTTTAATAACAATAATTAGCATTTTGAAGGTATTTAATCTACATTCAACTAAAATCAAAATTCACTCGAGTAAGCAAATTTATACTAAAACCAAAGTACTGCCTTACACCATATATGGATGTAGCACTATCTTACAACATATATGGATGTAGGTACTCATTTATAATGCATCATAAAGGTTGGTATCTTCTTGAAATTATAAGGTGACTATACCCTATTTAGACCTTTAATTACACATACTACCTATAATGGCCTAAAGCTGATTTATCACAATCTCTTGCAAAGGTACAAAGTTGACAGCACCATTTAGACTATGCTTTTGGTGTTTTGTAGCTAACCTATATGCAACCAATCTTTGCCATAATTTCTACACGTTTTTCATAGGGAATAACTTTTATGCTTCCTTTATATTCTTTTCTCTTTTTAAACCTTTTTTTAACTGCTTTTTTTCTCTTACCAGCTTATTTAACTTGGTTTCAGGCTCTATAGGACTAGCTTTTATAGTCTTCCTGTGTACAATGAGGAAGTTTCCATACACAAGTAATCATTTTTGCATAAGTGACTATAACAAATATGCAAGAATTATGGTGGAACAACTAGCATCACTCAGGCAAATGAGCTTGTCTCATGAGAAAGTTATACATTGATTGAAAAATTGGAAAACAAGAAATAAGCAAACCTTAGAAGGTTAGCCTAGCCTTTAGCTCTAAGTAAAGTAACTATCCAAACTCTTTCTTCACTGAAAGCACATAGGTTTCCAACAAGGTACTCTGTTTTTCAACAAGGAAAATACATTCACCCAAACCTTGTTTCTAAGACCCTAACTCTTAGTGGATAGATATAAGTTGTTTGTATCTTTCCTCTCTTTTATATCACTACAGCATGCCTATCTAGGTACTACACGTCTTCCATTTAATTTGGGATTAGATAAGAAATGGGTAACTTCATCATCATGATACCGCTTGTTCTTTTTTATTTATTTATTTGCCATGATGCCTAAGACCAACAAATAGGTAAATGGGCACTTATGTATGATGCTAAACCACTCAAAGCCTAATTGTACTGTGCGCAATCAAAACTAACTCATGCTAGACAAAAGTTTGATTTGTTAGAAGGTAGGTGCTTTAGTTAAACATTTTATCAAACACCCAATGTGCAGCTCAAATTGAAATACCAAGCAACTAGATTATGTATAATGCATAATAAGAAAATATCACAAAATCAAGCCATCGTAGTAGTAGATTTAATTGAATTTTGAGCGTAATTTAGGATTAAGAAAATCATACCTTTAAAGGTTTCTAGACATTGTCAATTGTTGGGAATTGCCTCAATCTTGGTGTTCTGCTAATTAACAATGACAACAGCCTTAATGTTGATGAGCATCATGCTTATGGTGCTCTTGGCATGCACGAAGGTTTTCTCCACCCAATCACAAGTTGATTGAATTAGGTAACCATGACTAATGTTCGCCTATCGCAATTGGGCTGCTGCTTCTGGTGACTAGACCCATATGAATCAGCTCGGGATTTACAGATATCAGTGGCACTTCTTGGATGGTTCTCTATAGGTCTCAAAGCATCTTACCTTAGATTTATTAACTATAGCTTTGATCTAAATTGTATGATGGCAAATCCATGACTTTAACGCATATCCTCAAAGATAATTAGTTTTCAGAGACCTGTGTTGCATATTTGCTTTGACCACAAATATAAATAATCAATTTTAAATTCTATAGCTTTGTTCATGGATCTATGAAATGTAGGGACTGAATGTCCTCAAATCTCTAACATCTGACCTTTGCCATGACTAGTGTATTTCCATAGCAGGTCATACGATCTCTATAAACAAAAAGTCTAAGTAAGTTATAGATGGTGCCAATGACAAATCTTGATTTGCAAGACGTATAAAATAAGAACATAAGTGACTGGATTCGGGACTACAAAGAGCATTCCAATGGCTAAGTTAGCAACCTTATGGGAGAAGACAAAATGAGAATAAAAGTAAAGTCCTCCTTTCAAGAGCGTATGCCTTGGTTTATATAGAGTAGTGGTGCATAGGCTAGTGTTTTTAGACTTGGGCCCATTTGACCAGTTCTCGGCCCAGTTGAACGGTCATAGTTGAATGATCTAGGTTGAACGATTTATTTTGGGTTGTGTCAGATTAATCTAACTTTTATTTACCTTTGCCCTTGAAAGGACGTATGGTGGTATAGAAGGTTGTGATATAGTTAGGAACTTGTAGATAACTTATAAACAAATGTTTAATCCAACATTTGCCTCTTAGGCAATGTCGTTGTATATTATGAAATATGTTTATATTCCAAATTGTTCCATTTTTATTTTATAAGTCTTCAATATTTCAAATCAACAAATTAAAATTGAGTAAATATGACTAGTAATAATGAAACAAGCATCAATAGAAATGGATAATGGAAAATAGATAAAGGCTGGTGACTATCGATAAAAAATTGATACTCATGCCGATCATGGCCAGAAAATTGAGTTGTGACAAACATAATTATCAAATATAGTGTCAAATATTATTTTATATTTTATGCATATAAATATGCAATTAAATTACAAAAACTATTGACAAACAAAATGCTAATAACCAATAAATTATGTAATAAATATGAATTAATATATTATAAATGCAAAGTTGAATCACACATTATTAAATATTTCATTGTAAAACATTTAAAGTCAAATTGACTATATATCCATCTTTACTGCCTATTCCTTTCTTATTTGTAACTCTTAAAATTACTATGTATAATTGTTTAATTATTTATGCTCGAACACTGGTCTCTAAATATATAAAACATGTTTGGCAAACAATTTTTTGATTAGCTTTTAACTTATTTGAGGGTTTTAACAATTTGGCCAAATCAATCCATTATTTTGAGTGTTTGGTAAATGGTTGTTTGAGTCAATAGATTGCCCTAAAAAAAATAGGAAGACTAAAGGCCTGTTTGGAAGTGTTTTCAAGTGTTTTTATTTTATTATTTTTTAAAAATAGTTCTAAAAACTATTTTGTTAGAACAAAAGAATAAAAAACTTGTTTGGATGTAAAATTTGGCGAATAGTTTTTTGAAAACAAAAGAGTAGAAAATTTGTTTGGAAAAAATGCTTTAGAAAACAGTTTTAAGAACAAAAAAAATAAAAAACTTGTTTGGTTGCAATAAAATAAAAATTCTTTTTTTATAAGAGTCACCTTTTTTTAAGCTCTTACTCCTTAAGTACATTTTACAACTTACGCGGGGCTCCCCACAAAGATCTAACACAAATCCAAATAGGGATCTACCAAACCAAACTAAACCTGAATTCTTTCATCCCTTCTCCCTGCATCATCTTCATCATTGACTCGGCGAAATGGCAGATCCAATCTCCAAAGCTCTCGTTGCTTTTGCTCTCATAGCTTCCTTCTTGCTATGT
>JANHAO010030983.1:0-10029 GCA_026873985.1 Saraca asoca
CATCGGTTAGCAAGGGAGGTCTCGGGTGTTATATATATGGGTTCGCAACCCTCCCCTTACTAGCTAGCTTTTGAGGTGGAGTTAGACGGGTTCATATCATAAACATAACAAAGTCAGCCACATATGATGGAAGTGGTCCACTGAGCACTCTCTAACAGTCAAGTCAGTGTTTAAATAGAGTCCACATACCTCATAGCAAACATATATAAGCTAAGGGTTCTCCTCAAATTAAGATATTCTTTATGAATTCATTAACCTACTAAAGTTAATGTATGGGTGACTATTACTTGAGTATTCAATGAGCAAAAAAGTCCAACCCATCTTTGGGCTAAAAACATTTTTGGTTATACACAAATATATATAATTCATATATCATATATTTATAATATTAGTATAAGCATTTGCATGCAACTCTAAATATCTTTATCCTTCTAGTCTTACTTATCTTCTTTCTATGTGATCATGCATAGTTGGTAATCTTATCTTGTCTCTAATAATGTCTTAGATCATTCATTCACATCAAAGATATCTTATAATCCCAGATGTAACTATCTAAATAAAGGCTATCATGAGATAGTGAATAATGGGACCCCTTGGGTCAACTAGAAGTGTATTGTATAAGATAACTCCTCTCAAAATCAGCTATGGGATCTATCAATCAATCAAGACATGCAATGTACAAACTATCTCAATAGCTAGCAAGCTATCAGTCAAGTAAGATACTATTAAACAAATTATATTGGCATGGTGTATATCTGGAAGGAGTGATGAGTGAAAGGTTGTATGCCTCAAATATGACATACTCCAAAAAAGTGTGCCATCTTATGCTGCACCTAAATCATGGGTCAATATTGTCATGATCCTAAAGTCTTGGTCATGACTAGTGTAAATATCACTCCTTCACTAGATATTAACTAGCCTTTTACCATTACTACTTGTTATTATTTTCTTAAGTTATTTCCAGAATCATCTCATCATAAAATAGAGGCGACTAAATTATGGCAAACTCAACACGTAAAGTTACTCATGAAAAAATATATACAAACATTAATTAATTTACACTAATACTACCCAACAGACCACATGCCAGTCTTGCTCGAATGTATATTAGTCTCCAACAGTTATAGCATATAACCAATGCCAACTCTACATCCTATGTCTTGATTCCACTATCAAAATTGCCAAAAGCACTTTTCAAAAAGATAGGGTATTCAAAAGAAGTTACCTTAACCTATATTTTATTATATTACCAAAACATAGGTTATTGTAACTAAGCCCTGTGGTCCTTTCTATTTACATGTTCTCAAAAGATAGCAAAATAGTTTTTAACTTGATGTTTGACCTTTAAGGGTCGAACCATCCCAGGGCCATCATTAACAATACATTTAGTGGTTCAAGTGGAATAATCTCCACATCATGTAAAACTTCACATCTTTACAGATTCAAAATGACAGTGTAGTGAATGTTTATCCGATAACTTCCTAACAGACTCAATATCATGGTGGTGTAGGTGTTAGTTGTTATTTTCATCCGATTATTATCCATCTTAATCTTCTAGAATGGGATTTGAAACATCTTGAGAATCTAAAAAAAAAAATAATTCCATAGAGTAGTGAGTCTAGGGCTTAGTGAATAAAATATACTAGACTTATAAACTCATTAAATAGGAAAGCATGTACAAATACAAGTATTCATACCCATCTATTTGGCTAATTCTCATAGAATCTTCGATGTGCAATCATTGACAATTAGAGATTTGTATATGATAAAACTTACATTATATTACTTTTGAACATGGTGCCAAATTAAGGTATCGAAGCCATCAACCAACATATGAGCTCACTTTGTATTCTAATCAAATAATAATATTTTGCAATAGTTCGAATTATTCCAAGCCATTCAGTATTGCATCACAAGAATGTAAATCTTCTTGTTACTATGATCCAACCTTATCTCATACAAACCCAGCCTTATCCCTTCAATCCATCCTTATCTCACTCATCAATTTAGAATGCACAAATCCAAGATCCAGTTTAGGATTCTCCATCACACCCATCAATATCACATGATCACATATCAATATCATTCATGGTGTCACACACACCATTCATAAATTCATAAATGCCATCACACTTTATATAATCATGATATTCACAATAATATAATAATTCATTCCCATTCTTATATATAATGAAGCTTTAAGCCAAATAATCATTTATTGCAAATGATTACAATTCCAACAACAATCATAGCATCACACCATCACATACTAATCAATATTTTGGGTACATCATCAGGCTTTACACCATAATGCAACTCATAGTAATTGTATTCCCACAATCATAGTTATTCATTGTCATCTTCACACATTTTTGTCTCATAATCACTTTGGTTTATAAATTCATTGGTTGGATACTCTGGTACACATAATACTTCAATTCCTTGTTGCCAACTTGAAATTCATATTCTTTTTTATAAACTCTATTGATTATGTTTGAGTTATTTGGATTCATTATAAATGTAATTTAAGGAATTTTAAATATGATTAGGAGAAATAAACATTAATTAAATAATATGAAATTTACAAAAAATTCAATCAAGATCGTGATTAGAATCACTGAAGAAGATAAGCATGATCACAATTCGAATCAGAAAATTCATTTGTGTAGAGCTTGATTCCACTCATGAAAATGTAGTTAAAAATACAAGTGTACTCATTAAATTTTGAAAACTTTTGGGAAGTCTAATTTCAACAGACATTAGAATCACAATCATAATTGAAAAACAAGGCAAGGAAGGTTGATTCAAATTGTCAAATTTCAGTTCAAAATATGATTCAATTTGGTCAAGAAAAACTATTAGGTTTCTGTGAGTATGATTGTGGGTATAGTTCGAAATGGTGCGATTCAACTCATACAAGCAAATTTTGCATGCAAATAACAAAAACATAGGGGAGGCTACTTATAAGGAAAAATCTCACCATAAGGCCTCATTTCATCCTATTTTATTGGCTCAAACATAAACAAAACTCATTCATTTCAATCATTAACTATTTAGTTCATTGATCAAACCATTTAATCATAAATCATGCCTCACAATCATATAACCCATTTTCATCAACCATCTCATTTATTGAATAGATCACAATCAAGAAACATATCTTGATTCACAAGAATGGTAAGAAACATTCACCTTGCTAGCTATATAAATGTTTAGCTAAACCACCAAATCTGTCTATGCTCTTCAAAAACACAAAGAAGAGTCTATTAGCTCCCACACTTTTCCAATGATTTCTTTCTTCAACTAAGCTTATATATATAGATTATGATTCAATTTAATAGAAACCAGCTATATCTAGCAGATTCAAGGTCTAAAATGTTAGAAAAATCATGTTGATTCATGGGTTGAATAGTAATATGAATAGTAGCAAAATTTTCAAAAATTCATTTATGAAGTTTCACCCAATAAATTAGCATGATTTTATTATCAAATTGAAGAGAATGAAGAGAAAATTTAGTTGTAAAAATTTGAGAAAATAATAAGAGTCAATGAGCTTACTTATGGAGAAAGTGTGTGAAGCTAGAGAGAAAGTGTTAAAAGCTTAAGGAAGAAGATGGAGTTTGCATGACTTCATTAAGTTGAAGTCCAAGGAAAAAGAAAGGGAAGCTAGCTGATTGGAGGATAAAATGGGAAAACTTGGTCAATTTCTCAATAACTTTCCCATTTTGAATTCAAATTTAACATACTTATCAATCTCCACTTATCACAAAATTTTAATACAAATTAGTTAAATTATATACTTTCATAATGGCTTTAATTATACTCAATCAATATCTGCAAACCTAGTTCAATATCTTCAAAATTTTATGGAAATAAATCCTCAAAATGTCATATTTTCTATTTCTACTATATCTAAATCTCTCATAACTTCAAATTCGTAATTTCGAATTCTTTGAAATTTTTATTTTCCTTATTATATTACCAAAAATTGATGTTATTATTATTATTATTATTTTATTTATTTTTTAGAATACCCAAGGTATTAAAATAAATATTCATCTTCTAGTGCACATAGATCTTCCAAATTCCACCTGACTTTGTGCTAGTTCGCATACACAATCATCTTTGAAGCATAAATCTATACTTTTTAGATTTCTCATGGGAAATCATTTTTTCTATCCATAATAACCTGATTATTCTTTCTAAGGTTCTTATGGAATCTATCAATCCAAGCACATCTTAAATGATATGGGGGTTTCATGAAATTTAAGCAAATAAAATAATATAAAATAAATAAAGTTTAAAATAATAATTTAGTTACAAAATAAGTGGTATTTTCAAAATAACATTTTCAAAGAAGAACTCATGAAAATCTAAAAAAGATATTTTGAAAAGATTTAATTTGAAAATATAAAATGAAGTTTAATAATAATTTTTAAAATTCATGTGATCAGAAAATCTATAGTTTAGATGAAAGTTATCTTGGTCATGAAATCTTGCTTAGTTAGATCTCTAGGTTTATCCAACTACAACATGGTTCTAATTTCATGCTAAATCTTGCTAATTCTACCCATTCACACAATCAATCAAGCATAGCAAATAATTCAATTATCAAACATGTTCCTATTTTCTAGCCTAACCTAACTCCCTGTTCATACTTCTTTATATATTCATGTGTTTTAAATCATGTAATGTAATCATATTCAGGTCTTGATCTAGTTCTAATCATAATCCTAATGGTTCATGTATGATGTAATTCTGTCAATTCTTAAATAATCTTTATCTTTTAAATCTGATCATTGTTAACTAAATTAATTTAGGCCTAACTTTCCTACTTTTCATCACGCAAAAAAATGTTTGAATAATTTGAAATATACATTTTTATATAGAAAAGGGAGCTAGAGCATAGAAATTTCCACTCACCTTATTAAAGGGAATCCTAATTCCTTTGATCCTTGGCCTAATTCACATTATGGAAATTATCTCATGACCTAAGTGAAATTTATCCAACAAAAGTTAATAAAATGCAAAGATGAGATGAGATGAACTCAAATATATATTTGGTTTGATCAATTACATCAAATTTGCACTTTTCTAATCGAGAGTGCATTGGGGCTTTTTTTTTTATAAGGTTTCAACTCTACACAACCTGACTATAGTAAGATTCTATTGTCTAGAATCTCATGTTTTGGGTTTTGTCAAACCTAAGATTGGTTGATCGATTAGTTAATCCATCCTCGAGATTAGACCCATAGGCCATCTAGCTAGCCTACTAAACCTATGTTCAAGTCCAATTAGGTTAACTCTAAAAGGTGTCATAAATTCTCCCCCTTAAGACAATTCTTCTTCAAATTGCTCCTTTGTGTGCATTCTGATACATTTAGGGTTTAGAGGTTCGTTGTTGTACTAAGCTAACTATATGGTCCGTTGATTCATACTTAAACTCCATGTTGTGCTCTCATCATCTTCCTCCTTTCACCTATTTAGTTGCCTTACTAAACTTGATCCTTATCCTTATGTTTGTTCATCTTTAGTCTTTCTATTACCTTGATCTTGTTTATCCTTCATGGTGTTCATTATCCTTCTTGACACTTGTTCTTTGGTTCTGACTTTCCTGGTTTTAGTTGTGTCATTGTCCAATTGCTCCTTATCTTTTACCTAGTTTTACTTTCTTTTGTTGACTTTTGGTTCTTAATCAGTCCATACATATTACATTTTACATTCTCTAGGGTTCCATTGTCCACACTTGGTGCTTTTCTTTCTTATCCTTCATTATTAGTTATCTTGCGTGTCATGTGTCCTTATTTGTCATTTCCATAATATCCTTATACTTTCGTTCTTTCCGTATCCTCTTCTAGTGCGCTTATAGTCATTTTGTACTTGTCTAACTAATGTATTTCTAGCATGCCATATTCTTTTATCCCTAGTCTTTGTCTATCACAAAGCATACTAGCGTAAACTAGATGCTTAGTCATAGACATGTCATATCATACATACTCACATCATACATATCCTATCTAGGTATCCATTCTAATTTTCACACAGGTTTAGCACATCACATTCGTTCCATTCAAAACATATCATATCATTCATATCATACTGTATTATGTCATATCATATCATATTGGATTCTCCTCATATCATATCCTATTGTATTTTGCCATAATAATTCATGTCATCTCATTTCGCAAGAATCTCTGAGGGTGCAGTCAATTCCTTTTCATGGAAGTTCACTCAATTTGCATGTCATTTAGCACATCACATAATAACATATGCAATCACATAAAAGAAATTCATATATTACATGAGTTTGAAATTTTAAACATGATTATCACCCTAAGATGATTATCACCTTAACTAACTACATGACCCTAATGATGTACATCATCAATATAAAATGAAATAAAAAGGTTTCACCAGTTTTATCATGATCCTAAGCTATCAGCTACTCATCAATCCTTATTCTCCATGCAAAAATGTCACCTAACTGATCCACCTTACCCTCTAGGGCATTCATCCTCTATTCCAAATACATGAGCTCATACAAATCATCGATTGTATGGCCAACCTATCATGGCTTAACACAATGTCTTCTCTTCCCGATCTTGGTCCTAATGAAAGGTAATGAACACAATTTATGCATATTTTATATCCTTTTATCCTTTTTCTTTTGTCATATTTATGTGCTTAATTGGATGCTTAACACTAGTTTTGTGGTTTGCTTAGTTTTTGTGCTTAATTGAATTTATTTTGTAATTTGGCCCTACTTCAAATTGTTTTAAGTTTTTGGGCATATCTTGAGTTCTAGACCACGGTTTTGAGTATTTCTTATGTAATTCAAAATCTAGTAGAAAGATTTAAAAATGTTATGAAGAGCCCAAAGCCTAGTTCAGCCATTTTGGATGTTTAATAAAGCCTTAGAACCTGAAATAGAGTGATATCCTATGACCCAGAGCCAGCTTTAGTATTTTTCATCTTAAGTGGAGCTTCAATCATCATTTTGATGCAAAGCCAAGCCCATAGGATAGCTAAGATCCATTTTAACAACTTTCCTAAAGGGCTTGAGGTCAAGTTACAACGTTTTGAATTAGTTTCATGATTGTGGACTTAAGTATTTAATTCTGTTATGCATTGGACTATTCTGAAAAGTTATCTTGATTTTTGTCCCATAACTTGATTTAGGAATCAATTTTTTATTCAAGTTCAAGGCCATTGGACTCTTAAGTGACTAAGCTATATTTCATACGATAGGATCCACATCCCATTAAGCATCCCTTCAACCCTAATTAGTAACCCAATCAAGAGGTAGTGTAGTGAGCCTATAAATACCAAGCTAAGCCATAATTGGAATAAATTTTAGATTAATTTTGTATTATTTCTAATTTGAAGAAGGAGAGGAGCTCTGACAAGGCAAGGCTCTAGCTTTTATTTTTCCCTTTTGTTTTTATATTACTATGTAGTTAAACTCTTATCTCAATCTAAGGGATTTTATACCAATTCTTTTATTAATTTTGAGACATACTTGTAATTATAATTTATTTTCAATTTGATTCTCTATTTTAGTGCTTATAGTTGCCTTGGATGATTAGTCAATAGGGCCTATTAATTAATCATTCATTATGATTTATTGCTAGTTGAATTTCCATAAGCAGTTTGTTGTTGTTTGTGGCTATTTGACTAGAGTAGAATAGGGTTTTGATTTGCTGTTAGGCTAATTCAATTTTTCTAGAGAATTATGGGTAATTAGTTGAGTTGCTGCTGGGGTAATTCAATTAGTTAGACTTGTTGTTTTCAAATCTTAATGCTATTGGTAAATTGGTTGAGGCTTTAGGCTTCAACTAATTTCTTCAACCAATTTAGCAATAAAGGTCAATTGGGTATTGGGCTTGGTTGGCAAATTTAGGAAGAAATTAACAAGAATTAATTAGACATTGGGCTTAATTAGTTTCTTAGTTAAGTGGTCAAAGAGGGAATGAAACAATAGAGTCAAGGATCAATCTTAGAATTGGTTGCAAGAGTTCCTTGAATTGAGCTTTTCTCCATTAGTTTTTCCTTTTTCTTGTTTCTATTTTTCTTACATTTACGCTGTTTGATTAAATTCCTATTATAATTAGATATCCAAGCCCCCTCATTTCACACTGCAAATGCATTGAAGTAAATCATCAATCTCTATGGACATGTCTTGAACTCACCCTAGCTATTAGTTTGAGTAGTTCACCTTTATCTTTGCCAGTCTTAACAACCGTCATTGATTGTGTGGCCAACTTGTCGTGGCTTAACGCAATGTCTCCTCTTCCTGATCCCAATCTTGATGGAAGGTCTTGAGGCTAGGTTAACCTTCTTCTATGTAACTACCATGTCTAGCTCCTTTTCTATCTCTTCTATAGGCTACGTTCGCTTCATAAATCGTAACAGCCTTATACTCAAAATCCCCTCCCCATCCACCAACTCATACTAGTAGTGCCTAAACATGTTTGGGGACATCAGCTCTAGATAGGCCATGTCATATGGCCCCATATTGCATTCATGCTACAAGAAGATCCTAGTGAGGATTAGTCTATATGGCCGAGAACCCTAGGATGGATGCTATGCCATTAATAGATATGGCTCAACGCAATGTAAGGAAGGTTGAAAGGCTATCTAGCTTAGAGGTGGAATAGCACATGCTTGTCAATGTGAGTTTGGATTGTGTCCCTCTCCAAGTAGGATGATATGGATGATGAAGTTATAAAGAGCTTGAGAAATCAAAGAAATATCCTGGATAGATATGATTGAAAGGTTGTATGCTCCAGATAGGACAAACTGTAAAATGTTATATGCTCCAAACAATAAAATTGTAATTCTTCCAAAAATAATACTAAACATGCAATGAAAGAACATGGTGTTGAGAATATTCTTAAAAAGACTATATCAGACTTCTTGCTTTTTTTTTCTTTTAAGTATTTAGAAAAGAAAGAGTGCTAGAAATACATCTTTTAGAAAGTCTCTTTTCATTATATATATATATATATATTTTAGGTGTCCACAAAACCATATTTTATCATATGCTCTTTAAAATGTTTTAATTTCTTTCCTTTCTCTATCTCTCATGTTGTGCTGTAGATTATATGAAAAATTTAGCATATAAATTAACAAACATTAAACACAAATAAAACATAGATCAAGTTTAATAAGAGGAACATTATTATGAGTAATATCTGATTCTGTGAGATGGGATGTGTTATAGGCAAAAAGCGGCCTCAAGAGAGTGAGACAGACCCAAGCCCGGCAAAGGCCAAGTCCCTCGGCTTACCAAGGACGTCCAACAAGCTTCGCTTCACCCACCATCAGAAAGTGACACAGCAAGGTCATCCCGATATCAACTTGCAAAGCATTCAATCATCTTACTTGAGCTCGCCACCCCACTACAGCAGCACCGAGCTCGCAACAGCGACCTTCCATAGCAACCCCGAGTTAGGAAACTCAGCTTGGAATGACAAACACTTCACGCAGTAGGATGATACCAAGTGGAAAGCACATACAAATACCAGTCCACAGTGGACAAGAAGGGCCTACCCCGCAAACAGAAGCTTGCAACAGCCAAATTATCAGAGTCTGTCTATCTTTTCTATTTATTTCTTGATGTAATACAACTGTAGCTTGTAATTAATGTATGTAACCATTCCTTCCTCTATAAATAGGATGGCATTGTTAGAATAGAGGCAGGAGAAAGCTGAAAACCTGTATGCAAAAACTCTTGATGGAGTTCTCCTCGGAATTGTGAAGAAAACCACCAAATGGACCGTCTTTAAAACAAGTTAATGCATAAATGAGCTTGACCCCAAACACGACCTGCTGTTGGAACCAAAGCTATCAAGAAGTGTGACCCTAATCGTGACCTGCCGGTAGAACCAACACTATATGGTTTTAGTTCTTTAACCTAAGAACAAAGGAGAAGCTCTCAAAATGGAGAAACACTCAAGATTTCATTAATCATCCAAATCTATTTTTTTTGTGGTACAAGTTCTCCCTATTTATACTAGATTTAAG
>JANHAO010030984.1:0-10026 GCA_026873985.1 Saraca asoca
GTGTAATCCTCTCTTGTATTTCTTTATCTGAGAACCTCTACACAAAGGGAAAATCCGGGGAAAGGGTTCGGCCAGAAATGGGTTGCCTGCTAAAAAATTTTTTTAAAATTTCCCTTCTTTGGCCGGACCGGTTCCATCACATACTACATGACATCAAATCTCAATAAATAAATTTATTCATCAAATAATAGCTTTACCTGGTGTTGATTGAGAATTCATAATAACAAAAACTCTTAATTAGGTACACTCTCCATAAACCCTAACAAAGAAAAGAGGAGAGAAACAAATCTAAAGTTTCATTAGGACAACTATAGCTTATTCTAAGATATGAATGCATTATTAAAAAAAAATCTTACTAAGCCAATTGACCCATTATCATGGGCCCAGTTACAAGGCTTACACTGATAATGTCCATTGATGGTCTAAGTGTCATTATAGGCCCAATAGTTTGATCACTTGTTAATTGATCCAAATAACTTAATTGTCATGATATTTATTTAATCTAAGACAATATTCAATTAAACTATAATAGTTCGCATAGAAAATTCTAACAATCTCCCACTGGACAACATAGTTTAACAAATGATAAATTAAATTACAATATGTGACCACAATAATGAATGTCAACAATAATCATGATATCATTACAACCATAGGTCAAGCATAAATGTCCAACAATGCAAATCATTATAACCGATAGGAATGTTAATATCATACATGTCATGAAAATTTATGTTTAAACGACTGAAACATGATATAAAATGTGTGAGAAACCAAATATACATATCAAAATGTGATCACATGTACATCTTTAAGAAATGGTCCATGTATTTATCCAAGATGCCAAAATGAGAATAAATCTCAACACAATAATGAGACCGTGTCTAAATGTCTCAATCAATATACCATAAAACAAATGTGCACAGTTAATTACATCATATACATATATATATATATATGAAAATATGGCAATATCATTAACATTTTATTAATCTAGAGATAATCAATAACTCTAGTTCATCGTTTCAATAAGAAACATAAAACTTCCACTAACCATGAACACCAAAAGGCTTACCCAAATTTATTCTATCACTTGGTCGTAAACAATTTAATACCTAAGCCTTTGGTTAGTAGACCTACAAGCACATAATTTGTGGCAACATGAATAATGCTTGTATATTTTCTTTGTATCAAATTAATACTTAATATCAAAATACTTTGTACGAGTAGTATTCTCATTATTATTTTTTAGAGAAGTTCATTGTGCTAGCACTATCACAACATATGGTTATAGTCCTAGAAATGCACTCTTTAACTGTAAATCCAAACATCATATTCCTTAACCAAATAGCTTCACAAGTGGCTTCATAACATGCGACACATTCTGCCTCCATAGTAGAGGTTGTTATAATTGACTGCTTAATAGTTTCCATAGTAAAACTTTTCCTATCATCATAAAGATGTATCTACATATCAACTTCTTATCATCTAGATAATTCACAAAATCAAAGTCAAAGTAGCATGTAGCAATCAGATCACTAGATCTATAATAGATCAGAACAAAGATTCTTTGTACTTTATAGGTACTCCATAACTTTCTTTATAAAAATCCAATATTTTAACTTTCTTTATAGCAATCCAATATTTCTAACTAGAATCACTCAAGTATCTCCTAAGTACACTAAACAAAAACCATATCAAGATGTGTATATACTTAAGCATACAATAGGCTACCAACAATGGAAGCATATGGGACCTACTTTAATCTTTACATTATTTTAAGAACAATGAGTTTTAGAAAGAATCTCAGCTCTCTAGAAAGATGTAATACTTAGAGAACACATAAAACATATTGAACCTTTTAAGCACTTTTTTAACATACAATCTTTGAGACAAGCTAAGAAGACATAACATTGTTTTCAAGGAGAATATCATCGACAAAAGACTAGAAATATAAATGTACTTGTATCCAACTTAAAATAGATACATAGATTTGCATCATTCTTCTTAAACCCAAAAGAGACAATAATCTTAACAACCTTGAGATACCATTGTCTAGACATTTTGTTTAAATTAAATTTATGAGTCCTTTCAATTCATACACTAAGTGTTCTTTACTCTTGTCTTGGCAATTATCTAGTTGGTTCACATAAACAGTTTTTGGCTAATCAATATTCAAGAAGGTTATCATGCATTTGGTAAAGGTCCAGGTCAAAATGAGCTACTAATGCTATAACAACTCCTAACAAGCCTTTTATTAAAATAAATAAGAAAATTTTCTATAATCAATACCTTCTTTCTAAATGTGGTCCTTTGACACCAATATGACTTTATACCTTTTAATCACCCCTTGAATATTCTTTTTGGTCTTAAAGACCATTTTGCATTCAATAAACTTGCAATCAATATGTAACCCTATATGATATCACACATCGTTATGGATTATCAAAGCAATCCATCATTGATGTCAAATTCATGCTCCTGTAGGTATATTACATAATCATTAGTAATTTCTAATATGCGAATCTTCTATAATTTCCTCAAAGGTACTTTATTTATAGGACTTAGGTTTTTTCTATTGCTAGTAAAGGATTAAGCTATTTCAATTTTTAATGTTGGCACTACTATTTGTTGTACTTGATCATTTTCTTAATCAATTCGATTCTTTCAACTAATGACAATGCTAGTGAAATAACAAATTCTACCTCTAAGAGATATGTTATATGATTTTTTATTTCCACTATTCAACCAAAAAATAAAATAAGGTGCTTTAATAACCCTGGTAGTGTGGATCAGACAATAAAATCTACTATTTTTATAGTTGTTTTAACATTTAACAAAGTGACCATCAATAGTCTTCAAATCAAGTTATTTAATAAATGGATCATATGGCTTACTTTAGCTTTGTAACCCCATACATGAAAATGCCTAAGACTAGACTTTTCCCATACATAAATCATATGAGATTTTAAGTATAGATTTACTAGGAACTTGATTCAGTATGTACACTGTGGTCTTTAAAGTATTACTTTATAAAGGTTTGGTAAAATCAAATGCGCCAACATACATCTGATCATGTCCATGAGCGTCTAATTCCATTTTTATCAGAACTGATACAGTTGATTTTCTTTTCATTTTTTTTAGTTCAATCTCAACTTTAAACACCTAAAAAAATTTAGGATTTCAACTTTTCGATAGGTATTTTCACCTAACAAAAAATTAATCAATCACCAATGAAGGTGAAATGTCAATATCCACTTATAGCACTCTCCCTTGATGCAACTAATACACACACAAAAAAAAAAGTTAAGTTTAGGTCATGAAGAATCTCCTCTTTTATCAATCATTTCGTCATTTTATAGAGATATCACTTAGACACATATGCCACAACATTAAAGATCCCCTATTAATTCTAACCCTTTTGTATCCAATCATAATATTTATTTAACTAACTAACTCTTCAATTTCCAAATGGCAACTACTCATACATACTTATCTTGCACTTTTCCACCATTTTTAATCTGAATATTGACTTTTTATCACTTGGCTTCCTCTTGCTTCTTAACACTTATAATGAATTTGTAATGCAAATGATTGCATCCCTTCAAACCACCAAGTGTTTGATAGAACATCTCACTAAAACTAGCAAAACATCTTGATTTATTAAGATGTGCACTCAAATTAGCTTTCTTGTTTCTCAAAATTAGGTTTCTTTATATGTGATTTATTTTCATGCTTAGCATTTGATCTGTGTGAAACAAAGTGCGCATAGAGATCTTTCAATTCTTCATATCATTTTCCACTTAATTAACTATAGAAGTCATTTTATTAAAAGTCTACTCACTCTCTTAGGTGTAATATGATGTCTCAAGAATATTAAGTTGAATTGGAAGAAACTCTAAAATATATTCAATCAAATGACTATTTTGCAAGTCCACTTTAGTAAAATAGTTCCACAGCATGCTTACTAATTCCACTAACACCATCTCAAATAGTTTTATCAAACAATGATAGGTAATATCCTTTTTGGCCTTGTCAAACCTTGAGAACCTATTAACTATAAGGTCCATTAATGCTTTGGCATTTGAAGAGTCGACAGTATCTTTCATGATGGTTTTATCCTTAGTATACTTTATTAGATTGTGTTTATTTTCCACAAAGAGCCCTCACGTAGCAATAGAGTTATCATCTATCTTTGGCTCCCTCTTTCTCCATGCCAAAACGAAATTTGGTGATTTTCAGATATGACATCAACATTTCAACCCAAATATCATTTACTCAGACTACTCCTCATAATTGGTCTCGTTTACAGTTTTCACAGTAATTAATTGCATAGGTAATGAAAGATTAAGGAAATAACAATTTATGAAATTCATTATAAATTCCCAAATTTGCATATTCAACATAGTAATACTATAATATTTTCTCAATAACTATGTAATTCTAAATAGTATTACATTATGAAACACAACACCGATAGGGCATCAAAGGCTTCGTAATATAACACAAAGATTTGAATGTTACATTTCTAAAATGTAACATCGATAAAGTATTTAAAATTTTAAAAACATATCAAACAATCCTAACACTGGCAACAAACTATGTTAAAAATATTACACTAGTAGGTTATATATATATTACTAATATAACACTCTTCTAAATACAATTTTAAAAATTTCTATTTTAACAAAATTTTATACAATTGGTCCTACAATATATGAGTATACAATTGCACAAAATTTCATGGCATAGCATGAGTAAAATAGATTCTTATATAATTTTCACAAATTGCTTATAAAAAGAAAATTTAAACTTACAAACAATACCAAAATATTCTATAAAAATTACATAAAGTAGTATAGTATGCAAAAATCATACAATAAATTTTTCATACCCAAACAACATCAACTTAATTCTCAAATTAATAGAACAATAATTAAATAAAATACTTTTATTGCCAAAAAATTATGAAAAATTATAAAGACCAGTTCAATATATAAGAAACACATAGTAAAATGTTAAAACCCAAATAACATCAAATAATTATTCAAATGAATTGGATAAAAGATAAATAAAATATTTTTATTTTTTTTAAAAAAAGAAAAATTATAACTTACAACGAATACCTCTAACTAGGCTTGTGGCCCATAAGTGCTGCCTACATGAGTGGGCTTGCGCATAATGCATCCCTGGTATCACCATCATCACCTAGAACTTTATTATTCGAGTTCTCTATGTTAGTTCTTGACACGGTTTTCATTTGTCAAAAATCAACCACATTTTACTAAATTATTTTTTTTCTATGGGTTTGTTATCCCAAATCAATCTAAAGCTAACTCATATAAAAATAAGAAAGAAAAAGAAAAAATATTGAATTTGATCAATGAAATTGATGAAACCAATCAACAAAGTTGTCATGAAATATCCTAAAACTTAAAATAATTCAATCTAGTAAGTCTAGGCATGTTTAAGGTAACCAAAATTGTGTCTACCTCATATACTATAAATTTAAATCCAATTCTTATATAAAAAGAAAAATTACATCATGTAATATGTCAAAATCCTTGAATCTTGATTAACATAAACAATATATAGGTCCCACACACTACAAATAGCAAACTGGATTAAAGCTTCCCTTACACATCCATCAAATTCATTACAAGGCCAGTCACATTTCTTTTTTTTTTTTTTCATTAAAGAAATTTTTATTGCTTTAGATGAACCCAAAAGCAAAATCATGATAAATTTGCATAAATTTGAGCCTTGTAACACGAAAGAACAATTGGCTTTGATACTAATTGTTAGAAATTGGAAAAATAAAAATAGCCAATTAATCTAATTTATTACATCATTTTACATGGCATTAGATCTATATAAGTAAATTTATTCATCAAATAATAGCTTTACGTGGTATAGATTGAGAATCCATAATAGCAAGAACCCCTAGTCAAGTACACTTCTAGCAAACCCTAATAGAGAAAAGGGAGAAAAATAAATTTGAAATTCCAATGAGACAACTACAACTCATATTAAGAGGTGAGTAGGGACCTACCTTATTAAAACACCCTATTGAGCCAACTGGCCTATCATCGTAGGTCTAGTTATAATGCTCACACTACTAATGTCCACTAATAGTTTAGGTGTCATTATAAGCCCAATAGTTTGACCACTTGTTAATTAACCTAAATAACTTAATTGTCACCACATTCATTTAATCCAACGCAGTATTCAATTAAACAATGATAGTCTACATAGGAAAGTCTAATAGACTTTATATACAGCAAATATGTGAAAAGTTATAATTTCATTGATTAAATTTGTAACACAAAAATCTTACAAAATCTTTGGAAGCTTCTCACAAAAAATGTTATGATATGGATGAAAGAGTAATCGATAGACTTCAAGTACTTAACTTATATATGTGCTTTAAATAAAACATTGATGAATCAGCCACTTAAACTTCTAAGACCTAACTCATAGGCACCTACGATTAAACTTTGATGAGATATGTAGTGAGCAAAGACACCCAAAAAACATAGATGAATTAGTTAGATTTGGACACTTTTAAAACCTAGCTCATAGAGGTATTTTATAGCAAACATAGATGAATTAACTAAGTGTAGGCTTCCATCACCTAACTTGTGGATGTGTGCTAAAGAAAGCATTGATTGATGTGTTAGGTTGCAATTTAAAAATATGCTTTTAGAGATGGCAAAAATATAAATTATCCTTTTTAACTTTGAGACAGTTAGATTTAACACTTTAAAATATTAATTATTGCAATTAACCCCTTTTAATATTCTATAAGTGGTAAATTATATCTACATGAGGTCTTTTTCCTTAATTTTAAGAGGAATCTAAGCACCATGTTATACAAATGTAAAGATAAAAATGTGATGATCGTGATAATAGATTTTCCTACTCATATGAGTCAACCAAATCATGTCAAAATAATCAAAATACCACCAAAATAAAGAAAAATAAAAAACTACATTAATTAGGTTACTCCCAAATTTGAGTTATAAGGCCTTCACATTGTGCTTGATTTTTCTATAAAGTTTCCTCCTTTGAATCACTTACAAAATAGATGTTGGGTGTCAAATGCAACTATCTCAAAATTGAAGGGGATAATTTACAATTTTATCCTATTAGTTTGTGCAATGTAATTTATAAAGTGGTAACTAAGCTTATTGCTAATAGGCTTAAGAATTTCATGGGCAAATTAATTCTCCTAATTAATGTAGTTTTATTTTGAGAAGACAACACTTTAATAATATCATTGTCATCCAAGAGTTTATTCATTCCATGTAAAGAATGAAGGGGCAAAAGGGTTTTATGGCTATTAAGATCGATATTGGGAAAACATATGATAGAATGTGATGATTTTTCTGAAAGATACTCTCCTTGAGGATGGCTTAGATAATCAATTTATTGATCTTATTTGGAATTGCATTTCTTCAGCTTCTATGAATATTCTTTGGAATGTTATCACATTTGATTGTTTTGTTCCCGCTAGAGTTATTAGACAAGGTGACCCTCTCTCACCTTATCTTTTTTGTCTTGTGTATTGAACATGTAGCCCATTTTATTTAGTATGTAATAAATAATAAATGTTGGAAACCTATTAGAATTAAAAGAATTGTCCCCAAGGTTTCTCATTTATTTTTCACTAGTAATTTAATAATTTTTGCTGAAACATATCTGGAGCAGGTTAAAGTTGTTAAAAGATGCTTGGATGTTTATTGAGATTCTTTTGACCAAAAAATTAATGCTTCCAAAACAAAGGTTTTCTCCTCTAACAATGCTAATCATAATTGTGTAAATCAAATTGGTTATGAACTCAGATTTTCTATTACTATTGATCTTAGCAAGTATCTGGGAGTTTAATTTTTTCATAGAAAAGCATATGCTCACTTTCTTTCCCATATCATGGATCAATTTTCTCAAAGACTCAATAATTGGAAGGCTTTTTCTTTACCTTTTGCTGGGAGGCTGACTTTAATTAAATTTGTAATGGAGGTAATTCCATCTTATTCCATGCAAACTATTGTTTTGCCTTTGGGAATGTGTAAATCCATTGAGAATAAAGGTCATGACTTTCTTTAAAGGTCTATTGTTGATAAGAAAAAGATTCATGTAGTTACTTGGAAGAATTTTTGTAAGATAAGAAGATTAGGGGGCCTTAGTCTTAAGCACATCCACTCTTCTAATGCTATGTTTATGAGCAAGGTGGGTTAGTGCCTAATTCGTAGAGTAGATGACCTATAGGCTAAGGTTCTCATAGTGAAATATAATTGTGCGAATGATAAGATCCTTAAGATCAAACAAGATAAAAATGGTTCTAATTTATGGAAGGGTTGTGAATAATTGGAGTAATGTCAAGAATGACATTTCTTGGAATGTTAGAGATGGTAATTCTATTCTTTTTTAGCATGATTTGCTTGATTTGGATGTACTTGTCAATTTTGCTCTCCGTCCTTTTTCAAATAATGAGTTTGATTTAAAAACTTCTGTTTATGATATGATTGAAGGTCGGAATAAGGTGGCATCCAACTCTCTTTGGAAAAACATATGGCATTGGAAGGGTCCTAAGCTCTATTACACCTTGTTGTAGTAATGTGCTCATGATTATCTCTTAGCTAATTCTTGTGTCAACTTCTCCAAATTTTTGTGGATGATGTCTATCCTCAGTGTAATGATTGTTCAGAAACTATGCTTCATTCTCTTTGAGATTGCTCTCATGGTGTGCAAATTTGGAAACATTTGGTTAAGCCTAGAATGTGGTAATCTTTCTTCTCTATTGATTTGACAATTTGGCTTTTGTTTAATTTCTATAATAATGCAAGACCTTTTAATATGAACTAGAAGCTTACTTTTGGAGTGGTTATCTATGAAATTTGGCAGAAGTAGAACAAATTGATTTTTAACCCCTAAGTTTCTGATAGGGGAGATCTTGCCATGCAGATTTTAGCCATTACTTCGAAGACTTCTTGGCTCAATTGTGTAAAATCCAATATGTAAGGTGGGCAATTATTTACACAAGGAAGAATGGTTAATTCATTGGTCTTTTTCCCTAGTAATTATATTAAGGTGAATGTGGATGGGTCTGTAATTGTGAGTTCTTCATTGGCTTCATATGATAGTCTCTTAAAAGATGAGACTAGTTGTTCTCTGAATTAATGGATTTGTTATAACATAGGTAATTGTTCAGTGATAGAAGTGGAGTTACGAGGAATGATTTTTAGTTTGACTTTGGCATGGGATTATAGTGTTTAGCACAACCTTTTAGAGTCAGACTTTCTGTCTACACTCTCTTTTGTGCAGGGAACTGTCACAGACATTTATTCATTGTCTCAACTTATTTTCAAACTAAAGGAGCTTTTGAATAGGGATTGGGTTGTGATTATTCATCACACTTACAAAGAAGGTAATAGGGTTTCTAATTTCTTAGCTAATATATGTCATTCTTTAGCTTTTGGACTTCATATTTTTCCCCAGTCATCTTTTAGGGTTAGCTTTGTTGTTGGGCCATGATTTAGTTAGGATAACATTTACTAGACTATGTCCTATGTAATTTGTTTTCTACTTGGTTGTCTCTTTATTTTCTACAAAAAAAACTAAGCATTTATATAATGATAAGACTATCATCATTAGAGGTTTTGCAATTCAATTTAGAGCAGTTATGATGTTCATTAAACATAACTCTACTCTATTTGGGAAGTCAAAAATAATTTCATTGATCACAATTAACCAAATGATGTGCATTTTTTTTTTTTAGTTAAAAGAAAGGGGCTGAAAGCCCAAAGAAAAGAATAACCTACAAGTGAACTGTATGAGGGGTAAAAACCCTAATCATATTAGCTAACAATAAAAAAAATTAATCTGAGAAGGAGGAGTATCAAAGATAGTGAAACCTAACTCTTGTGAGAGGCTAAACGAAGTGTTTATGCATCATATAACAAGATATTTTTCCATCAGTCTCTGCTAGATTAGCATAAAACATTTTAACCAGCCTCCTATAGGTAT
>JANHAO010030985.1:0-10025 GCA_026873985.1 Saraca asoca
ATTTAGGAAGTTATCCTTTCGTCAAATTTGTAATTTAATTTTTATAATTATATCATAAAATTTAAAATAATTTATAATTAAATTTAAAATCAAGTAACATAAAATAATTTAAAATTTAGATGAGAATTTTTTCTTTAACTTCTTCGTCATTCTCTATCAATAATTTCAAAAAAAAAAAATCCAATTTTTTTATTTTTTATTAAAATCAAATAATATAAAATAATTCAACATTTAGATGAGAATTTTTTCTTTAACTTCATCATTCTCTATCAATAATTTCAAGAAAAAAAATTCAATTTTTTTAATTTTTATTAACATATAAATTTATTAATTTTTTATATAGTAACTAATGATTAATAATAAATTTTGATGAGAAAACATAAAATGGAAGTTAATAAAAATAAAATATTAATATATAATTTCATAAACACATAAAATTCTATTATTTAAATTTGATATTAATTGATAATGAAAATTTCATTACAAATAATTTTAAATTTTAGAACATAATTTTACAAAATAAAATTATAAAAAATAAAATATAAATTCATTAAAATTACAAGCACTAAAACCTTCGTATTTACCTTGATATAACTAATAAAATGACACACAGGAGGTTTCTCCCGTAAAATATGCAGTTTTGTTGTATCAAATGCAGCGCACAAAAATGAATGAATGATTGACGTTTGTGTGTGTTTTGTAACCTTCTCCAACAGGTTATTGAAATTGGATAAAAATACAAAAAAAACATGCATTTTTATTTAACAAAATAATTAATTATCTAAGCATCAGAATACAGTGGATATTTAAAACTCAAGATCCCGTGATGCGTATACATCCTCGTGACGACCAAATATATCATGTCTTTTATACTTTAATTTGATATACTTTCCTCATATCTATATATTTTTTATTTTAAATTATATAATTATCATGTAATTAAAATTTTTTTATTTTCTTTCAAAAATTAAAAAATAACTTATTATTTTCAATTTTAATCTAGAGGTTTTATATCAAAATATATACATAAAATAAAACATAAAGAGATATCATTTTTCTTGTAAAAAAATTAAATTAAAATTTTTAATATTTTTTCTTTTTAAAATTTAAATTTTCATTTTCTTTCACCAAAAATTAAAGTTAATTATTTGATATTTTTTTTAAAGAAAATAAAGATTTTTAATGATTACATAATATTCATATTTCATTATGTGTACATATATATATAATAGATGAAAATAAATAAAATACATATGACTAAAAAAAATTTATATACACTTTTCTTTAAAGTTCAGGGATTAAATGGTGCTGTGAGACTATTCAAGTGAAGTAGAAGATATGGAAGGGGAACAGTACAGTCCGGTAAATGCTGGTATCCCCACTTATACAGCCTATGGTGTCCAGCAAATAATTGTAAGAAGATTATGAAAATTCTATTTGCAAATACACCATCCAACTTTAATTTATTAAATGGTAAGTCAGGTTATCGATTAAAGTCTGTGCACGATTGTCAGTGACTTAGATTAAAGCAGATGAGCTTGTTGCATCTGATCACCAAAATTTTTGAACTAATTAAAGACTATCCTGTTTATTTCAAAATGGAAGGTTCTGCAATATGGGGGAGCTAAGGTTGTTCTTCATGTTTGTGTATCTGTGTTGATTTTTTTAAGACAAACAATTTTTTAAAGTACAAACTTGTATCCTAAGATAGGTATCAATTGATTTCATACTTCACATCAACTAGTGTTTTAGGACAAGATATTCTCTCTTATCCATTTACAATCTTCCTCCTTAATCCATGACTATGTAACCAAACCATATTATCTAGCACACTGATTTCTGTATTTTTGTCCTTTTTTGGACATTTCAATCCTTTTCCCTTACCCCCACACGACGTATTTCTGTTTGTTTTTCTGTTTATCTCTCAGGAAAAAAAAAAAATGGAAAACCGATGCTTACACACAGGCAGGTTATTCCAACACTGAATTCCCCCTGTATCTTTGCTGGCACCACGGCTTCTTTCCTACATAATCTCTCTCTCTCACCAGCCCACATTTACTTTTCTCTGACCATCAAAATCTGATTCAAAATTTCCCTCTTTACTCCCATCTCCTCTCCCTCTCTATTTCTCTGTGAATTCCAACCACATTCTTCACAAAAAGTTCAAATTTTCCGTAGCTCTTCCGGCAAACCAATGCGGCCCATTCTCTAGTGCCTCACTCTTAGTGTGCTTCTGTCCTCACTTCACAACAATGTCAGTCTATGGTGCTGCATTCGTAGATACAGAGCTCTCGAAGAAAACCTCAATCTTCGGTCTTAGATTGTGGGTTGTGATTGGAATCCTCGTTGGTTCTGCCATAGTCCTTACTCCGTTTCTTCTCTCCCTCTGCCTCACCTCCCGCCGCCGCCGCCGCCGCCGCGGCGGTGGGAAGAAGCTTTACGACCCCAAGGACGCCACAACCACTGTTGTATCTAACGAAATCCAAAAGGTAGTTCACCTGCCAGCTGCCAATGTGCAGAACCCGCCGCCGCAGCCGGAGATCCACGTGGGCAAAGCGGAACCCGGAGTTACGGTGTTTTCCGATAGGCTTTCCAGTGGGGAGAGCAAGGGAACTCCGAGTGTTTGCGAAACGGCGTCGTCTTTTGGGAGTGGGAGTGTTGGGCCTGAGGTTTCGCATCTGGGGTGGGGGAGATGGTACACTCTGAGAGAGCTTGAGGCTGCAACTAACGGTTTGTGTGAAGAAAATGTGATTGGGGAAGGTGGCTACGGCATTGTGTATCATGGAGTGCTCAGTGATGGCACCAGGATTGCTGTCAAGAACTTGTTGAATAATAAGTATGTTCTTAGTTTATTTATGTTATGATTACGGAAAAATGCTCGTTGCAATTTTATCATTTACAACTCTCCTCACAACTATACATTTGGCACAATATGAATCAGACTGCTCGATGAGCCTAATGTACACAATCTGTTTTAAAACAGGCAGGGCAGCTTAAATCATTGTGTCATGTATATGCTTGTTTTAAAATATGTGAGGTTTATGCGTAGTTGTGAGAGGAGCTATGAATGGAGGTTTGAGTATGTTAAAATATCACTACTCATCATCAATATCTTACATGGTTGAATTTGATGTGGTTTTGAAGATGGTTTTGGAGGAAATTAACTTTGTTTTGACTATTGATTGAATTTAAGAGTAACAATATAACGTTTTTGTGTGTTGGGTGTAAGTTATTTGGATTATGTCTCCCTGCAATAATAACTGGTGTTGGAATATCAGTTTCTTACAGGTGCAGTCATGTTGGTTATCAAAGTGAAAGGTTACTTTTTTCTTACTGGATTCAAAGTTTAATGATATATATGGCTCGTTGGTATCTCAAAGCAGGGGAAAGACAAAGCAGAAGTGGTTTTTTTTTATTTTTTAACTGAAAAAGTAAGATGCTGAATTTTTGCTTGAACTAGTTTTTGTGTTAGGTTCAGAATGCAGCTTTACCTGCATCTATTATATTTGAAATGATGAAACACATAATTTTTTTGTTTTTCCCTTTCGTTTTTTAATTTTTGAAGCAACCAGTTAGACTTATCCTTAGCAGTGATTGGCTTGTCATTATAGCCCAATGTTTTCTTCTCTTCTAGACTCTTTTTCTCCTTTGTCTTGTATCTGTCTGTAAAGTGATTCACTTAGGTGAAGTAAGGAATTCTCCTTCTTTCTAGATCTTTTTTCTCTAACTAAGGAATTGATGATGTTACCAAGAGTTCTTCCCTCTCATTCTGTTGTTTATTATTATTTTTTTTTTTTTATCATTTTCTTCCTTTTTTCTTACTTGTTTTTGCTATCTAATAAAGGTCCCCTGCTCTTGGGCTTGTCTGTGTCTTTCTCTCAGTGGTATGAACTTCATGTTTAACTCATATTCAGGGGCCAAGCTGAGAGAGAATTTAAAATAGAGGTAGAAGCAATTGGTCGTGTGCGGCACAAGAATCTTGTTAGGTTGCTTGGATACTGTGCTGAGGGGGCATATAGGTATTAACAACCGTTTTACTTAAGGTTTAAGGTTTTTTTTTTTTTAATTCCTTTTTTAAGATATTAAAATTTATATCATATGATACTGCTTTGCAGGATGCTAGTGTATGAGTATGTTGACAATGGCAATCTGGAACAGTGGCTTCATGGGGATGTTGGTGCTGTAAGCCCTTTGACATGGGAAATCCGTATGAACATTCTTCTGGGAACTGCAAAAGGGTATCATATACGTGATCTAATTTTCATACAGTAGCATCCATGTAGATTCATGAATATTGTAATTAAAATGCTTTTCATGTACCTTTTCAGACTGGCCTATCTTCATGAGGGTCTCGAACCAAAAGTTGTTCACCGAGATGTGAAATCTAGCAACATACTCCTTGATCGCCAATGGCACCCCAAGGTTTCGGATTTTGGTCTTGCTAAGCTCTTGTGTTCCGAGCAGAGTTATGTCACAACTCGAGTGATGGGAACATTTGGGTTAGCATGATTTCAATTTATCAATTTCCTATCTTTTCTTCACTCATAGTTATAGTTTCTTTGTGGATTTAATAGGTGATTGTGAATTTTATTCTGATTTTTTGAAGGTTCAAAGATAATGATTTTCTCCCTTTCTCTTCCTTTCTGTAGTTATGTAGCACCAGAGTATGCTTGCACTGGGATGTTGACTGAGAAAAGTGATGTTTATAGTTTTGGCATACTTATCATGGAGATAATTACTGGGAGAAGTCCTGTTGATTATAGTAGACCACAAGCACAGGTTGGAGATTAATAAGAAAAGTTTATAAATGATGTTTTACCTGTGTTAATGCAGTATTCTTCATTTACTGACCAAAAGTTGGAATGACTGTAGGTAAATTTAATAGATTGGTTGAAAACTATGGTTGGGAACCGAAAATCGGAGGAAGTAGTTGATCCTAAGCTTCTTAAGCTGCCATCTCCAAAGGCTCTTAAGCGTGTTCTTTTGGTTGCTCTTCGATGTGTTGATCCTGATGCAACAAAGAGGCCTAAAATGGGACATGTGATCCACATGCTTGAAGCAGATGACCTGTTATTCCAACATGTGTGTTCTTCCTTTTTAAATTTTTATGTTGAACTTAACTTAGACCAGAAGCAACACTGCTTTTTTGTTTCCAACCAACTTATGCCTTTTTCTTGAACTGCTTGTAGGAATGGCGGAGTAGGGGAGAATCTTCTCACGTCCATCGTGAAATTCAACAAGAGCATAAGGACTCAAATGTAGATAAAGGGCGGATGGGCTGAGGAATCTATGATCAAGGTGAAGATGATTTTAGTAGCAGTTATCATCAACCCACAAGGTGGAGATAGAAGTTGAATAATTGGGTGGTTAACCATCAATTGATTTTTTCTAAGTTCTTGGCTTCCAATATATTTTTTACCCCCTTCTGAAGAAAATAGCAATATGTGCAGCCTTGTTTGCTCCAGTTAGACATTTTTCACCCTATCAGCTACGTCAACCTGGTACTCATTGTATGCTTTGATTCATTACTCTTGTAAACATCAAAATTATTGACGTCTCTATGTCTATATGACAGTTTAGAATGAGGATAACATTAAGTATGTATTCTTTTTAATTTTTCATAATATAAACCAATCAATTACTGTCTCTTGCACTTTATAGTATTGCAACCCGGTCACCACGATGCCATCGTTTAATTTATGTGATCGATCTCATTCAATGGGATAAAGTTAAGTTGTTGTTTTATGGTATCCTGGTTCCATTGTAAGATGGTTTACTTGTCATTTTCTGAGCATAATTGGTACTGAACCTACTATCCAGCTATCTTGATGGAAGCCATTAGCTTGCAGCAGAATCATTTGCTGACTTCATTGTTGGATGCTTGTGGAAAATGGACCTGCAAGCCAGCCATTCAGCTAACTTTTCTCTATTTGTTTTCATCTTCTTTGATCGGACTAGCAAGCAAGAAACTTGAAAGAGAATTTGGTCATGGGTTTAGGTTTCACTATCACTGCCAGCACATACTTTGTCCTTAGATGTTAGAACCTTCATGCATGGCAGTTTTTTGAAGCAGGTTTTAACCCCGTTTAGAATCATAAAAAAAATTAAAATTTAATCTAGTTTAAATTTCATTCATATATAAATTATTCATAGGTCTAATTTCAAATAAATTAAATTTTACTTTATATTCTTGTGATTCTTGGAGGGATAAATGTGTCAATGGGACGTCTTCCCTTTCCTGTGGTCAAACCTCTCTCTTGTCTCCTAGCTCCATTCTGCAACCATATTAGAGTAGGTTTCTTGTGACTTAATTGTACTGCTTTTTAAGAAAGACGCTTGCATGCAATCTTTTTACACTATCAATCATATATGCATATATGTCAAAGTGTAGTTAAATAAGTCCGCTTGGTTTTAAACAAATAGAAGAGATTTTTGCAAACACAATATGCACTGCATTAATAAGGGGACGAGATAAATTACTAAGGTAATATTATTGGTAAAATATTCATCAATCAATGACATCACTTTTTTTTTTTTACTTCTCCTTTGATTATTGATTTAGTACATACAATATGATGCGCTTTGTGTACAAGAAATTTTCAACCTATTAATAAAGTCACTTAATTTAAGTCAAGTTATGCTATGTTTGTCTGTGTGACCGTTTTTGTGTAATTGATATGAATCTATCACTATGAGAATCAATAGAGAAGAATAAAGAGAGATATAGTGCTCATTTGACAAATGAGGCAAACATAATTTTGACCTCATCCAATGGTAAGTTTGGATTACATAAGAATAGTTTTAATATATATATATATATATATAGAGAGAGAGAGAGAGAGAGAGACAGAGAGAGACAGAGAGAGACCCAATAAAATGAAGGGAAAAATACAATTTACTTACTTGTGATATAATTCTAATTTTAATTTACTCATATATGATTTAAAATATGACAAAGAGGCAATCTGTGATTTGCACCATTAACATTTTGCTTACCTCCATTAATTTTTCATTGGATTTTGTCATATGCTAATAATATGTTTCTTAATTTGGCCCTGATTATACCTCATTGTTCTGAATTTCTTCTTTTGACTGGCTTCATTCTACCGAAGGTTTATCAAGAACTTCAATTCCATCATAGCTATGCTTTCTGATTGTATCAAGGAAGACAAGTCCTAGTGGACAGAACAAGCCCAAAAGATCTATGAACAATTGAAGAAGAAACTCACTAAAGCCTTATCCTTGCAATTCCAAATTTTGCTCTAGTATTTGAAGTAAACTATGATATTTTAAATATTGAAATCAGTGCTGTGTTCAGTCAGGAAGGATGTCCTATTGCGTTTTTTTAGTGAAAAGTTAAATAATGCCAAGCTCTGATACTCCATGTATGACAATGAATTGTATGCTATCATTTGAGCTTTGCAACATTGGAGTCATTATTTGTTGCCTAAAGAATTTATCATGTACTTTGATCATGAAACTCTTATAAGCCTACCCATTCCTCCCTAAGCACAAGTCTGGAAGCCAGAATTATGTTGATAATACACTAAGCTGATGCCACACCTTGCTTTCCACTTTACAACTGAAGGTTGTCAGAGTTGAAGCCATCAAGGATTTGTATCAAGATAATCCTGACTTCATTAGCATTTAGAGATTTACCAAGAACCAAGCCTTCTAACGTTATCACTGTCAACAAGGGCTCTTATTTAAGGATAATGTGTTGTGCATCCTTTATGTTCACTATAGAATGTAATCATTTGGGAAGCATACAATGAAAAACTAGCTAACCATTTTAAACATGACAAAATTGTGGCACTTATCAAGGTAAATTTCTATTGGCCAAAATTGGAGCGAGATGTCATTTGACACATTCGAGATTGTTGAACTTGTCATGAAGCCAAGTCCACTACTCAAAACAAGGGTTTGTACCTTCCTTGGCTAGTTCCAACTGCTTCTTGGAAAACATAAGCATGGATTTCATCCTTGGACTACCTTGCACTCAAAGACAGAAAGATTCCATCATGATAGTTATGGACAAATTTTCCAAGATGGCACACTTCATTCTATGTTAGGAGACTAATGATGCAGTTCACATTGTTGAATTGTACTTCAGATAAATAGTTTGCCTTTATGGGATTTTTGAAAACTATCACTCTAGACAAAGAAGTCAGGTTCTTAAGTCATTTTTGGAGAACTTTATGGAAGAAAATGGGTATGAAGCTTTAGTTCAACACTGCAAGTTGATGAGCATAATTTATATACATTTTATATCCTTTCTCTACTTAGTATTTTGTCATAATTTTTTATTAAATTTGATACTTGTGACTAGTTTCTTAATTTGGTTAGTTTTGGAACTTAATTTGATTAATTTGGTAATTTGGCACTATTTCCATTTTTGGGTCTATTTGGAGTTTTGAATTTCATTTTTAAGTGATTCTTATGTGTTTGGAAATTTTAGAGGATAATTTACAAATGTTATGAAGAGCCTTAAGCCCAGTTCAACCATTTAGAAGATTAAATTCAGCCCAGAAGTTAAAATAAAGTGTTGACCTGTTAACCTAAAATCAGTCTTTATATTTTGATCATATTTGGAGTTTCAAGCCTTGATTAGGAGTAAACTAAATCTTATTGAATAGCTAAAATTCACCTCTATAACTTTCATGAAAGGTTTAAAGTGAAACTACACTTTTTTTTAATTAAATTTTAGGGTTGTGAATCCAAGTGATGAATTCTATTATGGGTTGGATTGCTTTACAAAATTCTTTCATTTTTTAGCCCATAAGTTGTTAGGAATCAAATTTTTGAGCGCGGCTAAGGCCATTGGATTTCTAAAAGATAGGATTACTACTTCTATGAAGAGACCTAAGTCCAATTATGTCTTATTCCAACCTAAATCAGTAACCTAAGTAGAAAGAGGAGTGAGCTCATAGAAAAACCTAATCGAGACCTTAGTGATTCATTCTTTTATATTCTTTTCTTTTTCTTTACTTTGTAAGAATGAGGAGTTCTCTTAGGGAAAGAACACCGGCCTCATTCAGGTCTTTTGTTTTCTTTTATTTTTGTTTGTAATTTTTTTATAATGTGTAGCTAAATCATTCATTCAATTTATGGGAATTTTTGATTTAATTTTCTTGTCGATTGTGATACTTATTTCTATTGTTGATTTATTTCTAATTTGATTTTCTTATTTCTCTGATTTAATGTAATTAATTGCTTTGGATGATTGATTAATAGGATTTATTAATTAATTGTTCATTCTAATTTATTAGTAGTTAAATTTCTATAATCAAGTTGTTTGTGGTAGTTTGACTTGAGCAGCAATAGGGTTTTGATTGTATGTTGTTGTTGGTCAATTATTTTAAATGAATATAGGTTGATTGATGAATTTGCTGTTGGGATAAGTTTGTTAATCAGTCTTGATTTATTTTGGTTCCTAATGTTATTACTGAGTTGGTTTAGGTGTCGAGTTTTGACCAATTTAACAATAAGGATTAATATAGTTGCTAAGCTTGATTAGTGAAATTAGAGGAAAATTAACAAGAATTAGTTTAGATGTTGTGTCTAATTTAATTCTTGGCTAAGTAGCCAAGTAGAGAATGAAACTTTTGTGTTCATAATTAATTACTGAATTGAATGTAAAAGCCCTTTGGACTAAACCTTTTTCAGTTAGAGTTCCCTTTCTATATTTAACTCCTTTTGTTTATGTTAATGCTAATTGTTTATTTTCATATTTTAAGTAGATAGTCAACAATCTCATCTTATCTTTTCCTTTCATACACCATATTAATCACTAGTCTCTGTGAATCAACTTGAACTCATCATACTTCAAGTTAGGGTAGTTTAGTTTCTTATTTTTACCAATTTTGACACTTGTCACAAGTTAACCCCAAATTGACAATGAAACTAAGTCTATAAATAGAATAGTAGGAAATTCTTTAGCAATGGGATCTTATACTTGTCTAAATGGAATTTGATTACAATAATTCCACCAACTAAGCTACTGGAAAATGTCATTTCAAAGTAGT
>JANHAO010030986.1:0-10036 GCA_026873985.1 Saraca asoca
ATCGCATCAATTTCATATTTCCCCAGTGGTTTCTTTGATAAAGCTTGATCACCTGACCATGAATAATGATTTTGAGCCATGTCCTCTAGAAGAGTGTATGCTTCATCTATGATTTTGTTCATGAGTTCTCCTCCTACAATGGCATCTACTAATATATGAGTATTATATGTGAGTTTATTATAGAAGGTATAGACTATTAGCCACTTTTCTAGTCCATGATGGGGACATAACCTCAGAAGTTCCTTGAATCGCTCCCAAGCTTCATATAATGACTCTCCGTCTCTCTGAGCAAAAGTTATGATTTGGTTGCGAAGTTGAGCTATCTTGCTTGGAGGGAAGTATTTAGCCAAAAAGGCTTGTGATAATTGCTGCCATGTAGTAATGGATCCAGTTGGTAGAAAGTGCAACCATGCTCTAGCCTTGTCCATTAGAGAGAAAGGGAACAACCTCAACCAAATAGCATTTGGAGAAACTCCATTAAGCTTCAAAGTGTCACAATATTCAAAGAAGACCGATAGATGAAGGTTTAGGTCTTTAGTCAGAGATCCTCTAAACTCATTATGCTAAACCATTTGCAGAAGTGAAGGCTTTAGTTTGAAATTATTGGCCTCCACAGCAGGTCTAACAATGCTTGGACTTATGCCATGGGTATCTAGTGCAATAAAGTCCTTTAGTGAATGGTTGTTTTGTTGATCCATGGCTAGATGTACTGATTAGTCTTGTTTCTTTTGTCTCATCCTTCTTTGAAGTGTCCTTTCAATATCTGGATCAAACTGAATAAGATTCTCAGAAGCTCTTCGCATAAAAGGAAACACTTACGAAATAGAAACAAGAAGTAGAAATAGCAAAAGAAAAGATTACATATCAAAATAAAAGAAAAGATTTAGTTCAACTATATTGCAAGGCAAACTAATATTGACACCAAAGAGATCTCTGGCAACGACGCCAAAAACTTGATGTATGTTTTCTAGAAGCGCATAGTGTAGTTGTAGTAGACACTGGCAAGTACAGGTCGAATCCCACAGGGATCTCGCTATCAACTACTAGAGTTTGCAATTTAAGTTGTCTAAATCAATATAGGATATTAAAGATATTGAAGAAGACTAATGAAAAAGTAGCACTAAATTAATAAGCAAAATTCAATTATAAAAGCCTAGGATTGGGTTTCACCACACTTATGGTCTTTATCAAATAATTAAAATCCTTCCTATTGTAATTACTTGGATAATTGGGGATGGTTTAGTCTAGATTAATTACTAGCCTCTTTCAAGGTCTAATAATAGTACTTAAATCAACCTAATTGAACCTACTTTTGTGGTTTAGATGTAAACCTTTTAAGATCAATGCTAACCAATTCAATCCTAAAGAAACTTAATCTACTTTCATGATTAAAATCTCCTTATTCAACTGTTAAGTTTCTGGTGATAATCTTCTCCTTTCGGTACTTTAACTACCTACCTAAGATTAGATAAAATGAAAGCCAAACATTTTTATCAATTACTTAGCAGGCATAATAGTTAAATCAAATTATACCAGGTAATTATAATAGGAAATCAATCAATAATAGCAAGGGACCATAATTGGATTATTCCTAATCCTAGAATAAAAATCTACTTAAACATAATGGAAGTAATAGTCAAATTCATTAATATTGAAAACTTCATAGTATTCAAAACAATGCAGAAAAGTAAAGATGAAGATTGAAAGAGAAAACTAGGATGTCAATTCATGAAAAGAAAATAGAATCTTTGCAAGAACTTTAATCCACAAGAATCTCTCTTAATCTAGTTAGAAAAATGCCTAAAAATATAAAACTTATGTCAACTATCTTAAAACTATCAAAAGACTCCATTAGGTTGCGCAATAAAGGTTTTTATAGCAGGATGACTGAGGCTAAAACGTGGCTATGTTTGGTGACATGGCCAACCTGTGTTTCGCATTGGGAGTTACTGAGGAATGCACCAAATATGGTCATATCTTGGGACACAGCCAGGCCATGTTTGATGTTGGCTTCTTTAATTTTTCTTGCTTTAATCACAGTTGAGTTGAGTTCTTCACAGAGCTTCTTTCCTAGCTTCTCCTTAATCCAAATATGCTTCGAACTTCTGCTTCACCCTCCTTTCCAAGCCTTATTGCTAACCTACAAAGAGAAATACAAACCACAGCAGTACCAAAGAACAAATAGACTAAACTAAAACAAAAAGAGTAGAGAAGTCACTAATTAATAACAAATCAAGAGGTAACAATCAACATAATAATATGCATTTTGCTCATTTATCATATATTGGTTCAACCATCATGGACAACACTCTATCCTGCTCTCCAACAAAATCCTGGAAGTTTATGGGAAATCACCCTAGAGAACTCATGATAGAAGATGCATAAAAAAGGGTAACACATAGTAATTTGAAAATTTTTTGTAATTATTCTTCATTTGTTTCATTAATTGAGCCTAAAAATGTCTAAAAGGCCCTGCAAGATGATAACTGGATTATGGCTATGCAAGAGGAATTAAATCATTTTACAAGAAATCAAGTTTGGACTCTTGTGCCAAAAAATGATCAATATAATATAATAGGGACTCGTTAGGTATCTAGGAATAAATTAAATGAAAATGGCATCATAATTAGAAATAAGGCTAGGCTATTGCTAAAGGCTATGATCAAGAAGAAGGCATAGACTTTGATGAAATTTATGCTCCAATAGCTAGGCTAGAAGCTATTAGGATGCTATTAGTATTTACATGTACTAGGAACTTTAAGCTTTATTAAATGGATGTTAAGAATGCATTCTTGAATAGATACATTTCAGAGGAAATTCATGTAAAACAACCCCTAGATTTGAAGACCCTATAAATCCAAACCATGTCTTTAAACTTTAAAAGGCACTTTATGGCTTAAAACAAGCTTCTAAAGCTTGGTATGATAGGAGTTCTTAATTCAAAAAGGATTTAAAAGAGGAAATGTAGATACCACACTATTCATCTTAGAAAAAGGTAAAGATATTTTGCTTATATAAATTTATGTGGATGATACTGTATTTGGCTCAACAAATGAAGATTTGTGTAATAAGTTTTCTAAATTAATGCAAAATGAATTTGAAATGTCAATGATGAGTGAGCTAACCTTTTTCCTTGGACTCCAAATTAAACAAATAGCTAAACATATTTTCTTATATCAAACTAAATATACCGATGAATTGTAAAAGAAATTTTAGTTTGACAAATGTAAACCTAGAGGAACTCCTATGAGTCCTTCTCTAAAATTAGATAATGATCCAAATGGTAAGAGTGTAGATCCTATCTTATTTAGAGGTATGATAGGTAGTTTATTATACTTAATTGCTAGTATACTTGATATTATGCTTAGTGTTTGTGTATGTGCAAGATATCAAACTAATCCTAAGGAATTACATCTATCAGCACTTTAAAGAATTTTTAGATATTTGGTAGGAACTAAAAATTTAGGACTTTGGTATCCTAAGTCTGATAGTTGTAGCTTACTAGAATATTTTGATGTAGATTATGCAGAAAGTAAAACATATGGGAAAAGCACTAGTGGTACTTGTCAATTTATTGGGCATTCATTAGTCTCATGGTCATGTAAAACATAAAAATGTGTTGCTTTATCTACTACTGAAGCAGAATATATAACGGTTGGAAGTTGCTGTGCTCAGATTTTATGGATGAAACAACAACTTTCAGACTATGGCTTAAAATTCTAGAAAATTCCAATACTTTGTGACAACACAAGTGTAATAAATATAACTAAAAATCCTGTAATATATTCTAGGACTAAGCACATTCAAATGAGACACCACTTTTTGAGAGATCATGTTAAAAAAAAAGAGACATTTCAATAGATTTTGTTCAAATAGGCTTTCAATTAGCAGATATTTTTACTAAACCTTTAGATGAAAAGAGATTTATATTCATAAGAAGAGAAATTGGCATGATAAATCCTGAAGAAATTGAACAAAATTAAATACTTTCAATTGTTTACTAGTTTATGATTCTTATTTGATTTGTTGTATTTGACTTAAGCATTAGAGCTTCTTAAGTTTGTTTTGCAGGTATATAAATTCAAAGGTTAGGGTACAAGTTTAGATAGTTTATTCATATATATATTTTTTATATAATAAATTGAGTGTAGCATCGATTTGCACTCATTTTGTATACTTAAACTGATTACAACATCAATTTATAAATCAAAAATTTGCAACTATAATCATTTTTTACACCAATTAAAAAAGATTTTCAAGGTTTATGTATAGTTATTTTATATGTATACATCAATTTAGTAATCGATGTGATTATAAAAATGTTCATACATTTAGGGGGAGCAATGTATTTTAATTTTTTTTTCACTTCCTATGTTCTATTCTTTTTTATGTTTCAAAAGGGGAGAAAAAGCATAAAGCTTTATTTTAGATAATTATCTTCCCTTAATTTTTCTTACTTTGAACCTCATCTAAAATTGTTTGTTAACATTAAAAGGGGGAGATTGTTAGCCTAGATTACTCTAGTCACATATTTTTCTTAGTTTTAATGTTGAAAAACAATTTTATCTAACAACATATTTTTAGTGTTTTTGATTTGTTTTGCAGGTTCAAAGAAATATGATTCAAGAGATCCAAGATTAGTTTTAGGACTTATTTTTATTTCAATAGGATCTTTTGTAAATAAATTCAAATGATATTTGATCCAAATATTTTAACTACACAATAAGGTAATCTTTAAACCATTTGAAGAAAACTATAAAACTATTTTTTAGTTCATGAATCAATTTACACATCGATGTATTAAAGAACTTTTGAAAAATTCATATTGAAATCGAAGTCGTAATCATTTTATGAAACACAGATTGTTTTATTGAAAGTTAGGAAAAATGGCTACTTTGATGTAGTAATTGGTGCAAAGGTTGTGAATAATAGACTGTACTTCGATTACCAACACCAATTAATTAGTTGTAACCACCTGTAATCGATGCAACAATCGATGTAGTAACTAAAAATCAGTTATTTTGTTATAGATGCTTAGAGCAGTTACTCAAGCCTAACTGCCTTCCCTATTTAAACGTTCTTTCATAGTTTTTCTTCACAATTCAAGTGCAAAATCATTTGAAAAAGAGCTAAACATGTTTTTCTCTCTACCTCATCATACTTCTTAGAATTATTTAAGACTTTTGGATTAAAGATCAGTTGAGTTTATCTCAGTTTGTTTTACATTTTCATCTCAAATATTGGTATTAGATTCTTCAATCCCTTCTCATTCTATTTCTTTTTATTTGAGATTTCTAGGATTTAGAAATCTATATAGGTTTAGAAAAGCTTGTTCTGATTCTTCTAGGTTAGCAAGAAGCTTGTGTAAATTCTTGTGTGTTTGATGTAAATTGACATTTCAGGAGCCTAGTAAATCCTAATAGTTTTATTTTCAATTGAAGAGGTCTTTCAGTTGAGAAAGATCAAGTAGAGTAGGCTTGAATTACGGTTTCAATTCAAGTTAAACCACTTTAAAAACTTGTGTCTTCAACCTATCTTTCTGCACTCATATCTTGTTATTCTTGTTACTTCATTTATTACTCTTAAATCTGCTACATTTCTCAATAAGTAAAGTTAAAATTAAACAAAGGTGTATATAAATTCCCCAAAGGGAAAAGGGCAAGATTCATTTATTTTCCGCATTTTAATCTTTTACTAGGACTATCATTACTGAAATTGGGTTTTTAGATTGAATATGTGTATATTGTTATTTGTTAGGAATAAATGAGTTGTATTTTTATTATTGTTTAATTGTTAGGAAATTGGGGTTAGCATGTTTTTGGGTTGGAATTGGGGTTAGGATATTTTTGATATGTTTAAAATAATATGTATTGCTAGTTAATATGAATAATATATATTATTATTGTTATTTATTTGTTTGGAATAAGTTTGGAATAAATAAAAAATAAGGTATAAAGATAAATTAGAAGAAATAATATGTATGTTTGGAAGAAGAATAACAAAAAAAATCTATTAGGGAACAACCATAAGCAAATAAATTTTGGTATATTTGGAATAAGAAGAAAAAAATCAATTAAGGGAACTTAGGAGAAAATAAATTTAGGTATTTTCATACTTAAGGAAAAAAACCTATTATGAGAAATTAGAAGAAAATAAATTTAGATATTTTCATACCTAAGAAAAAGCCCTATTAGGGGAAACTAGGAGAAAATAAATTCAAGTATGTTAAGGAATAAGATTTAGAAGAATGTTAATTTCAAGTGCACTGATGATACAAGAAAATACCTTCAAAGATAGATAAATAATAGCATGTTAGGAAATGTTTGATGGAAGTGATATTTATATTAAATTAACTTCTCTATATTAGATGGGGAATAATAAGTCATATGATAAGGAAATTATAATTTTCTCCATTCAAGTTTGGGATAGGATTTTGAGATGAAAAGGATGTGGTATCTTTAGATAATGCAGCTAAGTCTAGTTTTAATCATGGATTGTGGTTAGATACAATCATCCTCATCATATGAGGATGTTAGATTCTTTTTCAACTCAAAATCTTACTCAAAACTTAAATGGAGAAACTTTTGACTTCCTCATCACATGACTTCTTATTCCCTAACTAATATAGAGAAGTTATTTTACTTCCTTCTAGCATTTCCTAAATGCTATTATTTATCCAATTTTGAAGGTATTTTCTTGTTCCACTAGTGCACTTGAAATTAGCTTTCTTCTATGTTAAAAAAGAAAATAATAAGACTTGGCATTAGTTTTAGGTTAGCCTTAGGGAAAATCTGATGCATAGGATTTGAACTTAGTTTTTTTTTTCTTGTGAAGATGTTAGAACATGGTCATTTTAAATGTACAGCCACCAGAGGTCACAATTGTGGTGGTCATGCCGACCTTGCCGCACCTTCTCTTCACCATCTCGCTACACCTTCCTTCCACCCTTACCTAGTATATTTGCAATTGTAGAGGATGACAATAGGTTGTGGATCAAGCCAGATGGCTGCACATGAATTTTTATGATTATAATTAAGTTTCTCATACTTATTATACTTTGTTTATTATAATTAATTATGTACTCTCTTTATTTATTAATAGGCTCATTGACCCCATTTTCACTGTGTGGGCCATACACACCATTATAAGAGTAAATTTGATAGTTCATGGCTAAGCTAAAAGGAGATAGACCCCACCATGAAGGGTTTGTGGTGGAGGATGTTCAAGGTAAAAATCATAAATTTCTATTTTATTTGAACAATAGGTTTGTATATAAAGATTATTAAAAATACTAACTTCAATTGTTTTGTAGGATTGGTATAGTTGGGAACCTTGCCATGAAGCCGCCATCAAGAGGAACTTTGACTTGAAGGTAGCTAAGCGGCTTAAGGACATGATGCAAGAGGGGTAAAAGAAAGGCTAGAAGTTTCAGTGGATCATTAAGTAGCCTTTAGGGAGGCTCTTGGAGAGTTGGAAAGCTTTGGACTACAAAAGTGGGTTAACCAAGTCCCTTAGTTAAAATTGTTTTAAATTAGAATCTATTTTGATGATAACAAATATATTATGATATTGTTATTTGTGATTTTTTTTTATAGGTTGGTGAACTAGTTGATTGATGATTCAAGGCTTTCATTTGAAGTTTTTTTTCTTTTTTTTTAGATTGGTGGCATTGGCCTAGGAATTCTGTGAGAGTTCTTGAATTTTTTCCTAACTATGTCAAGCTTTTATTTTGTTTAAATAATTGGTTTATTGGTGATTTTCTTTGGAAGTGATAGATTAGAAAATAAAATTGATTGGCTCTTTTTCAAAGATAAGAATATTTTTTTTTCAAATTATTTTCAAAAATCTTGAAATCAGAGGATAATTGATTACTTAATGGATTAGGCAAATGTTCATTTCAGCCTAATTGATTAGGCAAATGGCCAAGACTTCCCAAAAGTAGTCCAATTAAGTCTAATTAATTAGGTTGTGCTAATATTGCAACTAGGCCTCATTAATCTACTATCTAATTGATTAGGCAACCCAAAATGGAAATTATAGCCAATTTTCAATCAAGAATTTTGTTTCCTATTAAAATGTCATTGATATAGTTCTCTCCAAGTAAAAATCTATTATAAATTAATTAAGAAGAACTTATAGTTTCGAAGCGTGAATTGAGAGAGAAAGAGCTTGACAATAATTTTGGAGAAATTCTTAAACTTATAGTATTCTAATTTGTAATTTTTCAATTCATCTCCTTCTTGGGTGAGGTACCTCAAGGGCATTACTTGGGTGAGGTATCCCAAGGGTTTTACTAGAGTGAGGAATCTCTAGGACATAAATCTAGAATATGACATCTATAGAGATTGTTAGAGTGAGAGATTTAAGGAATCTCAAAGAAAGACGTTGTAACCCATAACTTTGTAAAGGTTTCTCAACGACTTGTTGAATCCTGAGGAACTAATAAATTATAAAACTCATTGTTTGTGAAACAACAGAGAGTGGATGTACTCCTTGAAGTAGATTTTCTTGAGAGAACTATTATAAATATTGTGTTTGCACTTCTCTTCCCTCTCTATATTATTTTTTGTTAGTTAATTTTCTTTGACCAAGTTGTTCATCTTTGCTTCTCAATGCTTAAAATTATTTTTCTGAAAATATCCAAAAAAAAGTACTAAAATCCAATTCACCCCTCTGGGATTAAATCTGAAGCTATAATTAGTATTAGAGCTTCAACTTATATTAAAATCTAATGATCTCAAGTGTGATTTAGGATGGATTCAAGCAATTTCAGTATTATGTCAGGCTATCCCCCTTTAATAAACCTCTATGTTTTAATGAACAATATTATACTTATTAGAAGCAAAAAATGAAGGACTTTCTTGATACAATTGATATTGATATGTGGGACATAATTGAGCATGGATACAATCTACCCACTAAGAAAGGAGATGATGACATTGATATTTTAAAATCGAGGAAAGAATGGAGTGAGTATGAAAAGAAAAAACGTCTCTTTACTTTAAAAGTAAAGTGGATTGTCTCCAATTCTTTATGGCATAATGAATATGAAACAGTATTAAAATGTAAAACTGGTAAAGAAATCTAGGATACTCTTGAAGTTACACATGTTGATATAACACAAGTTAAAGCTTCAGAAGTGCACACATGTGTTTATTAATATGAATTGTTAGACTTATTAGTCTAAGTCATTCGCACTTCTTAGTTTTGGTGTTGAAAAGCTATTTTTTTATCATTATTATTTGATATATTTTTATCATATTTTACTGCTTATTTTCTTTTGTTTTCAAGTTTCAAATATATACAATTATGATACAAGAGAATCAAGACTAGTTTTTAGGATATATTTTCTATTTTCTATTTTTATAGGATCTCTTGTAAATAAGCTTAATTGATCTTTGATCCAAACCTTTTTTAACTAAATAATGAGGTAGAAAATTTGTTGCAAAAATAAGATTTCATAAAACTATTTTTCATTACATACTTCGATTTATACATCGATTTATGTCTTCGAAATTTTCTATATACAGCGATGTAACATTGAATTTAGGAAGAACATTTTCAAACCAAAAGTTAGGAAAAATAGCTACTCCAATGTAGTAATCGATGTGGAGACTATGTACAACATACTACACTTTGATTACCACATCAATGAGTTAGTAAATAATGGATTGTAATTGATGCTGAAATCGATGCAATAATTGAAAATTAGTTATTTTGTTACAAATGGTTACATCAGTTATAACTACCTAACTTCTTTCACTATATAAACGATTTTTCATTACTGTTCATAAAAATTCTTCATCTATTCAAGTACGAAATCTTTTTGAAAAAATATTAACATGATTTTCTCTCTGCCTCATCTAAATTCCAAGATTCTAACAAGTTTTTGGATCAAGACTAATTTAATTTATCATTAGATAGTTTAAGATTTTCATCTCAAACACTAGTATTGTATTACCTTCTTCTTTTCTATCATTGTTTCTTTGTTTTTGAGATTTCTAGGGATTTAGAAATCTTGTATAGGTTAGCAAGA
>JANHAO010030987.1:0-10043 GCA_026873985.1 Saraca asoca
AGTATGACATTGTGCGTTTGAGGCCCTAGTAACTCTTCCTTTGGCCATTGTAGTAGGAAATCAACCAGAACAGGTGAGATCCCCACAGACGACGCTAAAATGTTGACGTCAGATTTTGGTTGTGCTCCAAACTCCGGCCAACAGGGGCATTCTTATGGGATCTCGAGCCTATATCAGGTTCAACCCTAATAGAACAACAAAATAAACAAGGCTCAAAGAGAGAGTAAGGATGAAGACATAAGGTTTAGTGCAGTTTGGCCAAATCCAGGCGGCACCGGACCCTACGTCCATGACAGAGCTTTTTTTAATGTACGGGAAGTGATTTTAGCATAGTTTCTATCTATAGAATTGTTGTCTCTCTCCTTATTTCTGACAAGGCAATCCTATTTTTAGAGGAAGGAGGGGGTAACATACATTAATTACAAGCTATAGTAGTGTTACATCAAACTATAAATGGAAAAGACAATGAAGGGCTACAATTCGGCTGCTGTAGAGTATACACTGTGGGATTGAGCCCTCCTGTTGGTCATAGACTTTAGCTTGTAGTCATGGCCTAGTGTTGTCTCTGCCATGCAGAAAGTCCAATACCTCTACGCTGGGATTCTAGACTCAGGGTATTAGCAAGGTGGCGAGCTTAATGCTGCTGCAAAGGGCAGCGAGCTCTTGTAAAGGGGGGTTAGCTGTCTTTATGTCTATCCTACTGGGCCACTATTTAGTGAGGCGTGGCTTGCTATAACGGAGCTTGCTGGGGTGCTCCTGGCGAACCTGAGTCCACTGCTTCCTTCTGGGCCGATCCTCATATACAACACCTTCCAATCAACGATGTGAGGCATGGGACTCGCTAGTGAAAGAATTGTTCCAAAAGATAATTCAGTTGGAGGAACGTCTCCAAGCTCCAAATAACCGAGCTTGCTGAGAGGAAAGGTCGCCACTCTCTAAGGAGATCTAAGCTCAGCCCCTTCCTCTCAAGCTCAAGATCCCCATAATTCCACTACAATGGGGACACCAATCCTTATGACCATCTGGATGTATTCAATGTCCAAATGGATTTGCAAACAAGCGACCCTCTGATGAAATGCTATGTCTTCCCTACTACATTGGGGGCTTGCCTCAAGCGTGGTTCAGAAGCCTTCTAGCTTGTTTAATTTGTAGTTGAGAAGAATGTCAGTAAAAGTTTATCAGCCAGTATCAAGCATTGAAGAGACAGCTCGTGCCCTCTGTCACCTCGTGATGATCTTCCAGTGTAAGTATGAGTCACTGAAGGATTACATTGCCAAATTCAGGTTTGAAGCCAATTCAATAGAAGATCCTTCAGAAGAGACCATTTTGGTAACGATCTCTGTGGGACTCCGCAAGGACAAAAAGCTATATAAAAGCATATACAAGTCCTTAGTGAAGGATCTTATTGAGTTCTACGAGCGAGCTACCAAGCAGATCAAATGGGAGGAGACTTTTGATTCGAAAGAGTCCAAACAAAAGGATGAGGTGAGCTCTCCCACTCAAAGTAAGAAGAGAAGCAACAGGGGCCAGAACAATGGCTTTGATAGCTATCTTGCTAAGAGGAGCAGAGATGAGTGATCTTAACACCCAAGTCGCCATAAAACAGTATAACATTCTGTCTGACACCCAAGATAAGATATTCATAATGGAAAGAGACAGAGAAAACTTTGGAAAGCCTAACCCTATAAAATGAAAATAAGTTTGTCAAAAACTCAAAACATAGCAAAAGTTGGAACTCAATTTCTAGATCACTTGTGCAATTATGCTGTTTTGTGGTTTCAAATTATAAAAATTCATGGGCACTCCACAAAAATTTAAATCTAATTATCCATTGCACTTTGCCTTTAATCCCCTCTGTATCGCGTGGTCATTAAGCACCTGGGGTGAATATGGCCCCGGGTTCCGTACCGGGGCATTATAGTCTAACCCTTATAATTTAGTTTACAAAAATATACATACATCATATAAAGAATTGGATAAAATATAAATAATCTCTTTTAAGATTTAACCTCACTCAATCGCTATAAAATTTTAAATCCTAACAAATAACTTTTTTGAAATTTTTTAAAATATAAAATGACATGAAAATATTATAAATCTAGTTAAAAGAACATAAAAAATCATATAATCAGTCACTTGCCTATTTTCTTTTATTTCGAGTGCGAATTTTAGTCAATTTGTTGTTCCTAGGACTACGAAAGTTGAAGCTTGGCATTTCACGTTTGGAGCACCTCAAGTGCAGGTTTTGGTAATATATAAAAATTCCATATTACCCTTGTGACATGAAGAGGACAACATGAAAAAAAAAAAAAAAAACTTTGACAAATGATATTACAAATGTGTAAGCATTAAGGTACAAGATTTCTTCTTCTAATTCCTTCTAAAACACTAATTTGGTGCTGTTAGCCAAATGCAGCAAATTATTTATAATCCTATCTTATTCTATTATTTTTTAATGAGTAACTTATTTTGATATTAGGATTAAGTTCATCTTAAAATTAAGAACATAGTTTTCTTATTCGAAAAAAAAAAAAAAGAGACAATAATAATGAAAACATTAATAGTATGATACAATTAGAAATATTTTTTGAATGTAGTCAAATAATTATGACTTAATGACTTTAAGCTTTGCAACTGTATCATCAAGAAAAGCTACAAAAAAAATCTATTTTAATCTCTTATTAATTTAATTCATATTAATTTAATCTCTTGAAAAATTTTAATATTAATTTAGTCATTTATCAATTATGTCTAGTCAAAGTTTAGTATCAATTTATTCTTCGAATGATTTAATTATGTCAAATCAAAGTCCTGTATTAACATATCATTAGAACAATTAACACAATTATTGGTGTAATAGTTGATTTTCTATAATGAAAATGATAAATATATAATGATATCAACACCATAAAATTATTATATTAATGTTATAGGCATTTCTGGAAGTATATTTTGGGCCGGTCGAAGTCCAATAGGAGGTCCAGTTAGTCAGATGAAAGCCTAAATCAGAGTTCGAGGTCACTAAGCGAGGACCCCAGATTGTCGGATACGAGTTGGAGACACCTCGCAAAGTCACGAGCAGAAGGGCGCATCTCGCTGAGAAGGCTTTCAACCCCTTAGCAAGAAGCCCACTATCCTCAAAAGAACGACCAGGCACGAATGACAAGGCCAGTCAGAACCATCAGCTCGCTCAACTTTCAACTCATCTACCTATAACGGATACTTGTACGGAGCCCAATTAGCAACCCAAGGCACACGTTTTCTGCTAACAACTCAGCCTCCAAACTTACACATCAGCTCCCCAGAAATCCGATAATGATTTGCCCAGCATTAACTACTCGACACCAAGCATTAAATCCCTGAAACAGCGAAAATAATCATTTTGTTACTTATGAAATTACACTTGTAACCCTCCTCCTCTCTATAAATAGGGAGGGGAATCCATTGTAAAAAGGGAAAGGGACATACATGTAGAAACTCTATTGATATTGAGAGTGGGCACTGTTCACCTAGAGAAATCTCAGCTGCTATATTCATATTTTGTAAAAAAAACAATCCCTTCAGTGCATAATTAAAAATCAATGTGGAATCAATGTGGACATAGGGGCCAAACTGGCTTTAGCCGAACCACGATAAACTCCTGGTGTTGCCATTTCTTCTTCTCTTTTACTGTTTTCTATCATATTCAACTTGCAGTCAAGGGTAACACTGAACTCAACTAGTTCACCAGATTTTGATGTTAATATTTTGGCACTAGAAGGAGGGACGCCACTACACTTTTTTCATTTTCAGTCTCTAATAAGCTATCTTAGATGCAATGGCAAGAGAAAAAACTATTAGGAGTGCAGAAGTTTGCACTGGCCAACCCGAAGGCCAAATGCAACAATGGAGCATAGCCACTCCCATGGTGGGTGCCAATACCGGCACAACTTCCTTTATCCAACACTAACCCATGGCCTACGAAACTGATGAGACTCAGACTTGGCAATAGTGTCAAGAGGCGTTTGACTGGCACCAAGAAGCACTGGAGAATACAATGAAGGAATTGACTAATGTGGTCTAAGTATTGGCTCAAATGCATGCCCAGGGTGCACCAAGGCAGGATGAAATGGTTGCACCTGAGAATGGACGTCATCAATCAAGGCCTCAACACGAAGAGCAAGCCAAAGCTGAATGTCACTAAATCGGCTCATTTCGCTTATCCAATTCGTGGTTAAGGTTTGAAGTCCACCAGGATCAGGAGGACAAGGAAGATGATTGCCAAGGTGAAAGCTCGCACCCAAGCGAGAGCTCGCACGAAATCGACAACGAGCGAGAGACGGATCATGACTTGTCTGATTGTGAACGTGGCAAGAAGCACAGGACTTCTGACCAACATTCTCACAGTAAGGAAGAAGAAAGGAGTTGAAAGACCTCCAATCAATGGTCCAAATCTTGAGACCCAATGGTCAAAGAATTGCTCTAGAGGATGGAACAATTAGAGAAAAACTCTGCATCCTATGGGAACTAAAGGTCCTACGAGGAGAGAACTCCACTCTCTTGCCAGATCAAGACGGAGCCCCTTCCCTGTAGATTTAAAATCCCGAACATCCCTCTTTACAATGGGGATAGCGATCCTTACAGCCACCTGGATGCTTTTAACGTCCAGATTGACCTACAAAACTCTAGCCCGTTGGTAAAATGCTGAGTCTTCCCGACCACACTCGAAGAAACACCATGGACATGGCTCAGAAGTCCTCTAGCTTGTAGCATAAGGAGCTGGGAAGAATGCTAGACTAAGTTCCTCAATCAATACAGAGCGCTGAAGAGGCATCTTTCCCCATCCTGCTACTTAGCCATGGTTTTCCAACAAAAAGATGAATGTTCAAGGACTACATCGCCAGGTTCCGGTAAGAAGTCAGTAATATGGACAATCCATTTGATGAGAGTATCCTCACAGTGATTTCAGCTGAGCTCCAAAAGGATGGGAAGTTATGCGAGGACATATACAAGTCCCCTGTCAAGAGCTTGGGTGAATTTTATAAGCGAGCTGCTAAGTAGATTCGATGGGAGGAAACTTTGGGCCCAAAGAAGCTGAATAAGAAAGAAGAAGCAAGTACCTCCAACTGAGGTAGGAAAAGAAGTAGAGGTAGAAGTGGCAAAGAAGGCCAAAAAGGGAGCTCTGGAGGCCAAACTGCAAAGAAGGCCCGAAGTGAACAATTCTAGTGTCAATGTCACTATGATACCTACATTGTGTTGTCAGATGCCCCAAACAGGATCTATGCGACCGAGAGAGATAACGAAGACTTTGGTAGACTCAGGCCAATGAAGACCCCTATTGAAAAGAGAAATTGTAATAAATTTTGTGCCTACCATAGTGAGGTTAGGCACAACACATCAGACTATTGAGTGTTAAAAGATGCCATTGAAGACCTCATCAAAAGAGGCCGCCTAAGAGATTATGTGGTGAAATCCTTAGGGTAGCAACCCCCGTGTCCCCAGCAACTTAGGTCGCAATGCCAACAAACTCCTGAGCATGAGGAAACACCCTTCATGAGGACTATCTTCACTATACATGGTGGGCCTCACATTGCGGGCACATCGAATAGATCACACGATCACTATGTGTAAGTGGCGGGACGTGTCTTTCTGACGAGTCATGTAGAGAGTGAAAAGCTCACCAAGAAGGCCAGGATAGCTTCAAACAGTATTTGCTTCATGAAAGAGGATGCACAAGGGGTCCATTACCCTCATAACGACTTGATTGTCATCCTGGTGAAAATCAATAATGCCGAAGTCAGAAGAATAATGATGGATACTGGGAGTTCTATAAAGGTAATGTACAAGGGGTGCTTCAACTAGATAGGTGTGAGCATGAGTCAATTGGACCTGTCACTTGAGCCCCTCTATGATTTCACAGAAGATGGAATACTCTCAGTAGGATGAATTAAACTCCCACTTACTCTAGAAGATCGCAACAGGCAAGCAACTGTCATGGCAGACTTTCTAATTATAGACTATCCTTCGGCTTATAATGTGGTGTTGGGATGACCTGTCATGAACAACTTTGACATGGTGATGCCAGCCAGGATGCTTACCATCAAGTTCCTGAACCCAAGCAGAGTTAGATGTGTATGCAGGGAGCAGCAAGTAGTTTGGTGCTGCTACGAAGAGACAATCAAACTCGGGTTCAAAGGAATAAAGTAAATGTTATGTCCAGGGGAGAGCCCTAGGCGACGAGTGAAAAAGGGGTCAGCTACAACCTTGACCCTCAAGAGGTGGACACTGAACGAGCCACTAGACTAGTTGAGGAACTGGAAGATATGCAAGTAAGCAAGGTAGACAAGCAGAGGTGCCTCAAGTTGGGGAAATGCCTACCACCTTATATGAAAGCACAATTGACGAGTTTCTCAAGGCAAATGTGGATGTTTTTACTTGGAACCATGAAGATATGGTGGGTATCGATCTAAGTATAATGTCCCATAGACTAAACATTGACTCCCAGGCTAAGCCAGTTTGTCAGAAGAGAAGATCGATAATCGCCAAGTGCTATGCAGTGCTTAAGCAAGAGGTGGATAAACTCCTAGTGAATGACTTTATTTGGGAGGTGTGATACCTTACTTGGGTGGCCAACCCCGTTCTTGTTAAGAAGAAGAATGGGAAATGGAGAATGTGTATTAATTTCATAGACCTTAATAAGGCGTGCCCTAAAGACAGTTTCCCTTTGCCGAGAATAGACCAACTCATGGATGCAACGATTGGACATGAACTTCTCAGCTTTATGGATGCATACTCAGGGTATAATCAAATTCCAATGGCCGCACAGGATGAAGAGCATACCTCGTTCATCATTGATAGTGAGTTGTATTGTTATAAAGGAATGCCCTTTAGGCTTAAGAATGCGGAGGCAACCTATCAGTGATTGGTGAACATGATGTTCCTAAAGTAAATCGGCAAGACCATGGAGGTATATGCAAATGACATGTTAGTAAAATCCAAATAGCTCATCGATCATGTCTATTACCTTGACGAGATGTTTCAAACCTTGAGAAGGTATCGGATAAAGTTGAACCTGCACAAGTGTGCATTCGGAGCAGCCTCGGGCAAATTCCTCGGCTTCATAGTTAACAATAGAGGGATCAAAGCAAACCTAAAGAAAATCAGGGCACTTCTCGATATGTGTTCTCCCACCAACCTAAAAGATGTCCAAAGCTTGAACGGTCAGCTCACTGCACTTAGTAGGTTCATCTCGAAAGCAACAGACAAGTGTGTCCCCTTCTTTGACATCCTTAAGAGGGCAAAGAGGTTCGAATGGACCTCAAAATGCGAGGTCATGTCCTAGGAACTTATGACGTATATCGGGCAAGCACCTCTCTTCTCCAAGCCGAAAGAAGGTGAAAGATTAACTGTGTACTTAGGAGTATGCCAACATGCCTTGAGCATAGCATTAATGCGAGAAGAGGGAGGAATTCAACTTTCTATCTACTATGTAAGCAAAAGACTGTTGGATGCAGAAACCAGATATTCACCCATGAAAAAGCTCGTTTACTACCTAGTCATCACCTCAAGGAAGCTATGACCTTATTTCCAAGCCCACAACATTCAGGTCCTCACCCAATACCCACTGAGGCAAGTCCTGCAAAAGATAGATGCCTCAGGATGATTACTTAAAGAGGCAATAGAGCTCGCGCAGTTCGACATTGAGTATAAGCCTAGAACAACAATCAAAGGTCAAGCACTAGCTAATTTCATTATCGAATTCACATGTCCCTTACAAAATGAAGTAGAGGTTCCTAAGGCCCCATGGTGGAAACTATTCATTGATGGGTCATCCAGTGGCCAAAAGGCCAGAGTAGGAATACTTCTTATCAGTCTAGAAAGGCATAAGATCTTCAGTGCCCTAAGGTTTGATTTTTAAGCCACGAACAATGAAGCAAAATATGAAGCCTTAATGGTGAGCTTATAATTAGCTAAAGAGGTGCATGCCGAGAGAATAAAGATTTTTAATGACTTACAACTAATTATTTGTCAAATAAAGGGTGAATACCAAGCTTGAGGGCAGAAAATGATAAGATACCACTAGAAAGTCCAAGAGTTGTTAAGCTCCTTCCAACAATTCAAGATCACTCAGATCCTGCGAGCCCAGAATGTGCACACTAATGCTTTAGCTCGTTTGTCTACCATTGATGATCCTGACCTTATAGTAGTAGTCCTGATATAGCTCCTTCCATCCCCAAGTATCGAACATCAAGACATTGTCATGACAATTGCCAAAGTGCCTAACTCCTGGATGGATCCAATCCTAGACTACCTATAGAATGAGAGGTTGCCAGAAGATAGACTTAAGGCATGATGTGTGTGAGCTCGAGCAACCAGATACTGCATCTGTGGTGACACTCTTTACAAGAGAGGGTTCACAACCCTACTTCTAAGATGCATAGATGGCGAAAACTGCTGTATCATCTTGCAGGAAATTCATGCAAGGCATTACAGAAACCATGATGGAGGCTATCCTTGGCACAAAAGGACCTTCGACAAGGATTTTATTAGCTAACCATGAAGCAAGACACTATCGACCTTGTCAAGAGGTGTGATAATTACCAAATGTTTACAAAGGTGCCGTGAGCTCCACTAGCCTACTTGAAGCAAATGACATGCCTATGGCCATTTGTAATTTGGGGGATAGACCTGATCAGACCACTTCCTAAGGCCTGGGGAAATTGCAAGTATGTGATAGTGGCTATAGACTACTTTACCAAATGGGTAGAGGCAAAGGAACTCGCTGAGATCTCATCTTCTAAGGTCGAAAAGTTTGTATGGAACAACATCATTTGCAGGTTTGAGGTCCCCCAGCAAATCGTCATTGATAACAGGACCCAGTTTACAAATGAGTAGTTCATTAAGTTCTGCAATGACCTCAAGATTGTGAAAAGCTTCACAGTCGTTGACCACCCACAAGCCAACGGGTAGGTAGAAGCCGTTGACAAGATCATCAAGAAGATCTTGAAGACCAAGCTAGAGGCTAAAAAAGGACCCTAGATGGATGAATTACAATCGATACTATGGGCCTATAGGACCACACCTTATAACTCCACAAGGGAAACTCCTTTCTCGATGGTATATGGGTGCGAGGCAATGATCCCAGTGGAACTTGAGGTCACTACACAGCAAAGAGTCACTTTCAACCCGGAGGATAATGACCAACTGCTTGCTACGAACTTAGACTTTCTTGAGGAAGTGAGAGAAAGAGCTAGCCTCAGGATTGTAGCCTATCAACGACGGATAGCGAGGTATTACAACTACAGAGTGTGAGCTCAAAAGTTTAAATTCGATGATCTCGTCCTACGCCTCATCCTCCCTAGAGCCCGTAAACCTAGCAAAGGGACCTTAGGACTGAATTGGGAAGGTCCATACTATTAGTCTGAGATAGATGCCCTAGAATCAATTTGATTGAGCTCTATTGTATCTATGATTGTACATTTTGTATTAATTTGATATTGTATAAAGGTTGTGTATTCATCTTATATTGCATTAATTATTAATTACATATTCAAGATGAAGTCCATGGTGAGAAGTTCATTTAATCAATCCTATAAAGGGCTATGGGATTGTGAGGATGATTATTAATGATTATAGCTTCTGCATCAAAATGACACTAGTCGATATCTGATAACTAGGCATTATTAGATTTATTGAGACTAGACGATGTGGTATTTCTTATTTGATAAGTAACTGACCTTACAGGCTGAGATGTAAGTGAGTTACATTTAAATACATACGCGGACACGACTTAGTTAGTTTAGAGAAACATAATTGACAATCTTGATCTTGTCTGCAACAGTTAATCTCTAATGGTGATCACATGACTAATCCTTTGACTTGAGATTGAGGGATGTCTTTTATATGGAAAGTTATACTTTGACCAAGTCAAACGTGACTCTATTCATGAGGAACAATAAAGACTTGAGTTGGATATTTCTGGAAATATAGTTAGATATTGCCTAATCAAGAAAGGATTCATTACCACTCTTTGGAGTGATATCCAAGGCCACTCAACGAATTGG
>JANHAO010030988.1:0-10025 GCA_026873985.1 Saraca asoca
TGTTTTAGATATCATTTTCCCTTTCTTGTTCTGTTTTATTGTTTTAGATATCATATTACCAATTAATATTTATCTCTCTTTCTCTCAAATTTCCATTAACCTATCTTAATTCAAGACATATGGTAGGAGGCTACAGATGAATGAAATTAAAAGTGGGATATAAATATTTAGATGAATATGTGTCATTCTCATTGCCATCTCTAATATAATAAAAAAAATTAGAAATGATAAAATGAACAGAATAAAAATTTCTTAATGAAATATTAATATTTTTAAAGAAAGTTTATGAAATGGAATAATACATAAATTTTAAAAGTAGGGGAAAGATAATTTCATTTATTGATAATGGAGGTTTGGATTTTTTTTCATATAAAATGTTTATACATTTTATTTATTTTAAATTAGTTTTGTATAAGGCCCCTTCATGAAGGAATTAATTGCATATTATCTGTAAAAATTAACACTATGAATTGGTTTTAAGAAATTGAGGAGATTCATATTCATAGAAGAAAGATATAATTGCAATTAAGGAGTGAAGGAAAATACTAACTGGAATCATGTAATGCTAAGCAACAAATCCACGGAGAATGCTACCCTACAATAGCATCCAAAATGTTTGGGACGCACAGTGTAAGATATAAGTGCGGTGTGTGTGTGATGCAAATACAAATGTGTGAAATAATTTATTTAATAAAATATTGTGGGTTTGGCCCCCTTGAATAACCAGAAAAAAAAAACCTCTCGGCTCAAGTACTTATTTTTTATTGCATTATTTTGATCCTTAGAAATTTAATTTCTTAATTTAATACTATTTAATTTTTATTCTTAATTTTTATGTACTTTGGTAAAGATTTTTTTTTTTTCGGTTAGTTAATTCAACTTAAGGATTATCATAACAACCAAGGCCTCATTTATTGTCTATGATTTTAACACTATCATAATATTTGTTAGACTTAATTACAACCCACCTATTAAACAAATCAAAGATTATGATTCAAAGAGTCTAGCTCATTCAATTAAGTCATCAAATATTTTCATGTATTTTAGTACAGTCTTAATTTACTGTTGGTTAGTTAATTCAACTTAAGGATTATCATAACAACCAATATCATACCTCAAACTCATATCATGAAAAAGTTGTTTTAAAGTTAGAATTCTACTATCATGCATATAGTGCTACTATCATGGATAAGCCATCCCTTCTAAGCTCTTGAGTAAAGTTTTCAAGTAATTTTGATATGGAGTATCTTGCAATTTGAGAATCTACATAAATATGTTATGCCAAGTTCTAAATTCAACTTCATCAAACTTAGGCAAAGTTAGGGGAGTACCACTTATAGGTGTATGAGCCTTAGGTTCAAATGTAGTTTGACATGGAGAAAGGAATTTCTGCTTTTTACTTCCTTTAGGGATCTTATCTTACCATGGTTTGCTAGATTCCCCATTGCTCAATTTTGATAAGATTTAAGCAAAACTTTGTTAGATTGCCTATTTACTTTCATTCATTTAGCCTAATACCTTTATCATCATCATTTCATGAACTTGTTATTGGATCTACAACTACTCCATAAGCTTTCTTAACTCATTGATTTATTATTTTCATCCATTATCTCATATTTTTCAAATTTATAATTGGTCTTGGTTGAATGCATCAAGAAGGATAGTGGTAGGCTCTTGACATCATTAATTTTAAAGAAATAACCAAAGAAAAAGGGACAATTTAGATTGAAATGAAGCTCAACTTCGTTAACAACTTTCTCAAGAATTTTCTGAAATTTGTAATGAAATCTCTTACAATGCTCACTTCAACTAAATATAGCTTCTTTGAACTGAATTAATTGATGTTCACGTATATAACTCCATATAACTTCTGACAACTATCCATCCTAACACAAAGAGAGTATCACAAAACCCACTTTTGTCCTAAAACATGATTTAAATTAATAAAATAATATATGAATTAAGAAATATCTTTATTTTAGTAAATTACTATTATCAAGGATAAACGGTATTCTTTGTTTTACACATAAGTAAAAAAAAGTACAAACTTAAAAACAAGCTAGCTAGCAAAAATACATAAAATCAAATATCAAAATAAGAAACCATAGGCAACTAATCACATGATTAAAAACCAAGATTCACTAAATATTTATATTAAAAAATAAAAAAAATTTAGACTTAGAGATGCAATTAAATTTAAATACAACAATTTGTCAAACTATTTCAAGATCATGCAAGTAAGTTTATGCATGTCCACAATTTATGGTAAAATGTTTGTCCAACTTTCACAATCCTTATATTTCAAACCTACTATGCACCAAATAAATGCATATGGTGAACTAAACAACCCAATTGCTATAAATGTCACAAGATAAAAGTAGGTTATGCGATGAATGCATTCAACTAACGCTAATTTGTAAATAAGGTAGCCAAAGTCTTTTAAGTTTCCAAAAACTATACACATCTATCTATAATTCATACAAAAACATCAAAATATAAATTCTTTAGAAATATAACTAAGACAAAATGTATGTATATATAAAGCTTTTCTAACAAATATTTGATAAAGGCCATAAAATGCTCTTAATGAAATTAAGCTTATAGGAGCAATTAGAACACTGTGTCTATTCCAAGGAGAATCCCTTATTCTATCCAAAACTTGCTATCATTCTATAATAAAATATTCATCGAAAAGATCTTAGTCATGTCTAGTATTCCACTGAAGAATAATATATTTGATGGTCATCATATACTTATAAAAAATGAAGCAAGTATAATTATTCAAGTATAAAATACTGTCAATTTCAAGATATAATCACAACTAGCCTAGAGTAGCCAGGTAAGCCTCTAATTGCTGGATATTAGGTCATAAACCCTATAATCTATTATACTACTTAATGCTGATTCAATGATGGAATCTAACATTTTAGAAAACATTTTAGCATCTAATTTAACCTTTAGCATAAAAAGGCTACTCCTCAAAATCCTATACTTTCACAACTTTGGATATTTGTAGCATCTAATTTGATTTTTAACCTTAAAAGGCTACTCTTTTAAATCTCATACTTCTACAACTCTAGATATTTATATTATATATATTAGATACACTTAGACCTCTAGGACTATTAGAGGCTTTGAGGTATATCTATATTTCACCGTAATGTATAATATAAAAAACTAAACGGTATAAATGTTGAGAAATTTGGGAAAAATTATATTTTTATTTCTTACTTTTTTTTTTCTAAAAATTGGTATGATAAGATGCTTATCTCGTCTTTCTTTCTACCTTTTCTAAGATGACTTTTTATTTCTTTCTTAAATTGAATACTGTATAACACTAATGCTATAGCCTTTTTGAAATCATATAACTGGTAGTTAAGTTACATCATTATAATAACTGTAATGTGAAGTAAACTTACTAAAGCTATTGTCTATAAGAAAATTCATACATCAAAAATCAATAATAAAAATGATGTATAAACTATCCTTTCTAACTGTCCCAACCTTGATGTACTTGTGACATTTTCTTTGTTACTACTTATTGTCCTCTTATTTTGTTCTTAGCTAGTAGTTCTTTATTTCTCCCACCTATGTTTTTAGTGTAATTCCTTATTTGATACCTTTGCCAGTCTTTTCCTGTTCTTTATTTATCAAGTTTATTTCATTCTAACTTGTTATACCATTGACTTAATCCTATGGCTTTTCAATCCACTAGATAATTTCTTAACCAAATTTGTCAATTGTTAGACCTATTTATTAGCTAATCATCTCACACTTTATTAACTGCTTCATTTTACATGTGTTCGTCTTTTGGTCTAGCCATTAGCCAAACCCTTACTAAATTCTCTCGATTCAATCCTAATCGTGAATGCCTAATTAACTATTTTTTTTACCGTTGGGTTCCTTGGCCTTTGTCACATCCCTAACGAAAACATAACCAGCTCAAGTCGCCTTAGTGGTAGCCAAAGAATTCTAAATTTACTTACAACATATAATTCATTTTGAACAAGTTTTGAAAATAGATCATTTAAAATACTCAAAATACATAAAAAGAAAATAATTGTGCACATTCTAAGTTTAAAATCCGAAGAAAATATTGAAAATAACAATTCCTTTAAAAATAGTGACAAATTTGAAATTAAAACTATAATTTAAAATATATAGTGGGTTAGCTAGTTGGGCACCTTAAATATCATTTGTACAAAGATTGTCTACATGCTGAAATACTTGCCTCAAGAAAGTAGATGGAAATCTTGTATTTGAGAGGGTAACTGAAGTATTTAAATTTATAAAATGTAAAAAAGAAGTGAATACAACCGTAATAAGGGAAATTGTTACCCCTAATCTTCAAGTGGAAAAACATTTAGGTTATATAACCAATACACACCATATAGAAATATTGCATGCTAGAACATAAATAAAGTCTTAGCATACTTTCCATACTTTACTACATCCCGCAACTAGTAGTGTGTAAATACTTGTCATACATATATATATATATATATGTATGTATACACACATTAACTCTTTTAAGGTGAGAATAACAAGTTAGGATGCTACCTTCACTATACATGTTTAGTTGACATGCCATATGAATGGATCATGTCATAAACTTGAAAGCATCTTACTTATATCTCTCTAAACCCCACATATTATAGTCCTTTACTAAGTATTCCTAACTATTCCTAAACCTTAAACAGGCTAGCTCACAATCTTAAGTAGATCAAATCATGTTTCTTAAACAATCTTGGTCTTATTCCTAATCAAATCATGTCAAGTTAAGCATTTTTGGATTTTACCTTACATGATAAGTCATGTATATTCATATTCTAACCCACATGATCTGTTAAATCCAACCTAACAACTATGTAATTTATCTTATTTTCAATGCATAGGTCTTATTCCTAATCAACTACTTCACTATAGTCATCACATGCATACCAATGCATACATTAAAATAGAGTTCTCATGTATCATAGTCCAACACATAGTTCTATCGTCTAATAAGTAGATATCAATACTAATAGGCTTATGAATGACTAATAGTTCATATATTTCACAATAGAAAACAAGTTCTTAGGCTAATTTGAAAATCATACTATTAAGATTCGGTTTTATGAAAAGTAATCCATTCAAAATCAAAAACTTCCACTCAATTTTATAGAAGAGTGTTCTTCCCAAAATCTAAGCAAAAACTTCTTATTCGAAACTAGGCCCTAATCCCAAGACAAGTCAAGACCTACTCAGTAAATATAAAATATAATAACTTTAATCCAAATATAAAATCTATGGTAAGATCAACCATGTGCTAAGCAAATTACCTTAAGACCAAACCCTAAGCAGAATGTGTGTACCTAGCCTCAAGCTAGTCAAATGGTTTAGCTCAATTTGAAACACCTCTTACATTTACGTTATGTATCTATCTAATTTATTATGCTACCCTATGTGACCTAAATCAATTAGGGATGTTATAGTCTTCTAGTTCTTAAGTTTTATGTCTAATTCTCACTTATCTTAAGCTTAATTATATCTATCCTTTCAACATTTTAGCTTAGTCTAAGCCAAGACCCATTAGGATCTTTCTATTCATGCTATCATGACATGACATATACCTTAATTTGAGAGTGTGATAGATTCACTCAACTTATGCCCAAAATTCTTAGGGTTTCTTGTATCTCAATCCTCATCTAGGTATTCATCTTTGATCTCCATAAACCCTTGTTTTATAATAGTTATAATATTAGAATTTGTCTATAAGCATCAATAGAATTTAAAAGAGAGTATTAGCTTTGTAAGTCCTTACCTTATTAACATTTGCTGAGCTATTTCAAGATCATTGATCTCCACTTTTACTCATTCTCATTCTTCTTCAAAGTCATTGAAATCCATAAATCATTATTTAGTAACAGTTGAACACTGGAATTTAACTAAAAGTATCAACTAAATCTAAATCTTATAAAAGTCTTATATTAGGGTTTCTTACCTCATTGCTATCATTAAGTATTCCAGGTTGTTGATGTCCTCTTTCACTCATTTTTCTTCTTATTCTTCTTTGGCTCTTGCTTTCTTTTTGGTGTTTTCACTCTTTGCTTTATTAAAACCTCACTCTCCTTTTAGCTTTAGGCCTGAGGAGTCCCGAACGTTTCTTTCTCTTCTCTCATTATCTCTCTCTCTCTCTTTTTCTACAAGAAGTTTCATCATATTTTAATTTTAGTAAGGTATAATCGATCCTTAGGTTTATTCAATTGACTAAAAAGCCTAAAACAAAAAGGGATATCATTACAAAACTTAATTGGCAAACACCCCAAGCTTCATATACCCATTCCAGGAATCACTTTGTATAAAAGACCTTTTTTTCTTTGTGTTTGCTTTAACTCAGCACCTTAATAGCCAAACTTCTAGGCACACTTTCAGTTTGTTACATGGCGATTATGAGAAAAACTATAAGAAATGAGGTAATAGTCAAGGCTTTAGTGTTTTAAGGTGTTTTATTAGAAACCTAATGCATGGATAAAAAAATAATCTCAAACCAAATAGACTAAACGATTCAATTTTTCTACAAATTAACTAAATAGAAAGTAATTGGTCCATGCTATCCACTCAGTTGACAAAACTTTCCCAGCTATAGTGCTTATATACTTGGCATAGTATTTTAGTGGAAGAGGAATTAGTGTCCCAAGACTTGTACTAATCATTACCAAAAGAAAAATGTTCATCAACATCTCCTTGTTATTACTACAATTTGAAAAATATTATATAATACTAAAAAAAACCTAAAACTTTTTCATGCAAACCACAAATGAATCTAGACTCAGTTGAAATTTTGTATTAATATCATATCAATTTTAGGTAATATAAAATTGATCAATGGAGGATGTCAAATTTTTATATGAAAATAAACTAAGGTCTCATTCCCAAAATTCACAAGAAAGTTGATTGCATTTTGTATAAATTTCATTTAAAATATTCAAAACTATTTTCTCAAGAAATTCTTTATTGATGTGTAAAATTTTATGACCTTAAGTTTCAACAGTATATTAATGTCATAATGTGTAATAACAAAAGATTAATTTGTTATTACTAAAAAGAAAATTAAGTTCAAAATGTTATATTCCAAATGGACTCTATTTATATTAATAAATATAATATAAAGAATTTTAATTAAATAATTTGAACAAAGTATGAAAAAAAATCATATCATAATTGTTTTTTAATTTTTTTTTCATGTCAATGCATGTTCTCTTGGCTTTACCAAAGGTTTAAATATTCTCCATTTAGTTGTTATATTAATACTATTTTACGAGAGAAATAAAAATCAATAAGTGTGTGTTTTTGTCAGAAATTGTGGTTTATAATTCACATAAATTTTTTTATATATATTCTAAATTGACTTTAACTTATTAAAAACCAAAAGGAAAAAATTCAATTTCAATAAGAAAATTAGACTATAATATCATAGGTTTAAAATTAGATAGAGAAATTCGGTAAAACTTATAAAGATAATTCACCAAAACAATTTATAAATATAAATTGATAACAATAGTTACTCTCAACTTATTATTGTTTCATGTCTAATGTGATAACTTTTCAATCTATTTAATGATAAAACACAATTTTAATTAGGTAAAAAAAATTACTAAATTTTTATGCTCCTCTTTGATTAGTTGAGTTATAGTTATCATGAAAATCATGTTTTTATTTTTCCTACCTAAATTTTAATGGAATAAAACTTACATCTTCTAAATCACTGGGTGATAAAGAAACTACAAAACATACTAGTTAGAGTAGGCAAATTACAATTCCATTCTTAAAATAGCTGCGTTTATGTGATTACAAGTGAGAGTTTTTTTTGGTTAAAATTTTGCCATAGCAAAGTTGATGGAATTTATGTTGTTTTAGCTTATTTTAGAATTCATTCTCTCATCTCAAAGTAGTGTATGAAGGTCATACCCATTTAATATGAACCCATTTTTTTTTGTTTTCTCATTGATAATTTTGGCTTGTTTTTAACATAATACTATTGTAATAAATATTTCCATAGCTATAGTTTAAAATTATTAATGGAAGATATTAGATTTATGATATGTTAACCTTCTTTCAGATGGATATCCTAGTCAATATTGCTCAAAGGTTGGTGGATGGAGCAATACATGAAACTAGTTATTTGTGTTGTTTTAGTTGCATTGCTACAGAATATGAAAATGAAAAGGATGATTTGAAAGCAAAGCTACAGCATGTGCAAGAAATCACTAAACTGGCTAGAACACAAGGTGTAGAGATCTTGAGTGATGTTAAGGATTGGATGCAAAAGGCTGACCATTTAATTGAAGTGGATACTGAAACAAAGAAAAGTTGCTTTCTTGGATGGTTTCCAAATTGCATTTGGCATTACCATAAAGGAAAAGAATTACAAAAAAAAGTGCAAGATATTAAAAAGCTCCTTGAGAATTGTAAGTTTGAAAAAATTTCATGCCCTACAGAGCTTCCAGGCATGGAATACTATTCTTCAAAAGATTTTATTCCACTTCAAAGTAGAAAAGTAGCCTATGCACAACTTATAAAAGAACTAAAAGATAGTGACACATATATGGTTGGTCTGCAAGGGATGGGCGGATCTGGTAAAACCAAACTAACAAAAGAAGTTGGCAAGGAAATTCAAAAATCAAAGATTTTTGATAAAATAATATTTGTTGTTATTTCAAATCCTTCTAATGTTAGAAAAATTCAAGATGACATTGCAAGTGCTTTAGGTTTGCCATTGAACGAAAATGAATCAAATCGTTGCAAAAAATTATGGTCAAGAATAAGAAATGAAAAGAAGATACTCATAATGCTAGATGATGTGTGGGAAAAGCTGAATTTTGAAGATATTGGGATCCCTTCTCGTGATAATCATGAAGGTTGTTGTGTTCTACTAACCACACGTGATTTGAAAGTGTGTAATTCAATGGGATGTCAAAAAATAAGTAATTTGGAGCTCTTGCTTGAGGAGGATGCATGGATTTTGTTTCAAAAGTTTGCCAACAAAAGAGATGATTCCTCTCCACCTTTAAAAGATGTGGCACAAAAAATTACATTTGAATGTAAAGGATTACTAGTTGCTATTATAGCTATGGCCAGTTCTCTTAAGGAACATCCTCTTGAAGATTGAAGTGTAGCTTTGACAGCCTTGAAGAATTCTGAACCAATAGATAATAATCATGAAGATCTAATACAAGTTTATAATTGTTTGAGAGTAAGCTATGATAATCTTAAGAGTGAAAAGGCCAAGGATCTCTTCTTATTGTTCTCTATGTTTCCAGAAGATCATGAAATTCATATTGAAGAATTATTGTGATATGCAATAGGGATAGGCCTTTCTGGGGAACTTTACTCGTATCGAATAGCAAGGAACCAAGTACATGCTAATAAAAATAAACTTATAGACTCTTGTTTATTGCTTAAAGCAGAGAAAGAAACACATGTCAAAATGCATGATTTGGTACGTGATGTTGCACATTTAATAGCAAAGAATGATAATCAAGAGATGATGGAGCTTACAAGTTCTCTAAATGCATTGCAAAAGGATACAACTATGAAATAGAACAAAATAAGATACTTGTATTGTTATAATATGAATGACTTTTCTTATCAGCTAGATCTTCCCAATTTATAGATTTTGATATTAATTTGCAACCATGGATATGGAGTTTCTACGTCAATACCAAATGCTTTCTTTAATGGAATGAAGTGTATCAAAGTTTTGAATTTGAAGGGAGAGTATCCGCGAAGAATCTATTGTAGTTATGTGTGATTGTGTTAAAAGAAAAAGTCCCATCTGGAAGTCTTAGTGTATAAATACTAAGATATGAATTTGGGCTAGTGAATGAGCTAAGAGGAGAAGTGGGCTCGTGCGCACAACAATGAGCCAACTCAGTTGAAACCTGCTGATTTCCCCCTACGCGCGAGTTAGATGCAGTATTGGGCACCTTTTACTGAAAATTATTTTGCAAAAATATAAAATAGTTTTTATAAAATAGCTTACC
>JANHAO010030989.1:0-10026 GCA_026873985.1 Saraca asoca
TGAGCTTATCAGGCCCATATCCTATCCTACTCTTATCTAACCTTCTTATCCTATCCACCCTTATCCTATCCTGACCACCAAACGAACCCTAAGTGTCAAAATAAAATGTTTCAACATATAGAAAACATGAAGGAGAACCTATGCAGGCATGGTTTTGTTGTTAACTATTATTGATAGAACTCAAATAGAGAGCCCTTCATGGATAATGTGGTCTCTTTTAAAAGTTCTGTGGGTTTAGACAATGAAAGTAGTGCACCATGTAATCTTTATTGTGATATGGTGATTGAAGCAGTTGGACCTAGTTTCAACCATATTTTTTATGGTGAAGATCTACAAATATAGATGATGATAATCCTCTAAATATTGATAATGATGATCCTCCAAATATAGATGCTCAAGAATTTTATGACTTTTTAAGAGTTGTAAAGGAGCTATTGTATGAAGGCTATAAAACATACACACTTCATTGTCAGTAGTGCCAAAATTATTAAATATCAAGTCAAAATACAACTTGATTGTAAATTGTTTTAACCATCTTTTGTATGTAATCAAAGAGTTTTTACCTGAGGATGCTAAATTACCTAAAGATTTTTACAAGAGTAGGCAAATGGTCTAAAATTTGGCTTGGGATATGAGAAGTTTGATATGTGTGTTAATGGTTGCATGATATATTATGAAGAGAAAAAGGATAAAATTGAGTGTTCAATTTGCTACCATCCCTAATATAAACCTAAAAAGAAAGGTGATAGAAACAAAAAAGGTATGTCATACAAAATATTGTGTTATCTCCCTTTGACCCCTAAGGTTGCAAAGACTATACACATGACATGGGATAATAAAACTCATCAAAAACCTGGGGTAATGTGTCACCCAAGTGATGGAGAGGCATGGAAAACATTTAATGAATATCATCTATCTTTTGCTATTAACCTTCGAAATGTTAGGCTTGGTCTTTCATCAAATGGTTTTACTTTCTACGGACAATCTACACATCCATATTTTTGTTGGCCTGTAACTGTCACATCATATAATTTGCCACCTAGGTTATACATGAAAAACTTGCATATGTTTATAACTCTTATAATTACTGGTCCAAAAAATTTGGACAAAATAATAACTTGTACCTACAACCTCTAATTGATGAGTTAAAGGAATTGTGGGAAGTGGGAGTTGAAACATATGATGCCTATAAAAAACAACACTTTCAAATGCAAATAGCTCTAATGTGGACAATTAATAACTTTTCAGCTTATGATATGATGTCCAGATAGAGTACACATGGTACTTTGTCATGTCATATATATATGGAGTGTAGTAAAGCCTTTACTTGAAGGAAGGAAGAAAAACTTCATTCTTTGATTGTCATCGTTAAGTTTTAGAGAGAAATCATCTTTCTTGAAAGGATAAAAAATCTTTTTAGAAAGGTAAGATTCAAAAATCTTTGCTTCCACCAAGTTTGAGTAGGATAGATATTTAGGAAGGAATTTTTAACTTTTGAAAAGTTAGCAGGAGCAAAATGGATAAGTTACCAAGGTTTAGAGAAAAACATAATTGAACAAAAAGAAATATATTATGGGATTTGCCTTATTAGGATACCAATCTTATTAGGCATAACCTTGGCATGATGCACATTGAAAAAAAATATATATTTGATTATATATTCAATACAATGGTGGACGTGAACGGCAAAACAAAAGACAATTTGAAAGCTAGGAAAGATATGACAATATATTGTGGTAGTCCTGATTTGGAATTAAAGGTATTAGAAGGTGGGAAGATTATGAAATCTGATGCTCCATTTACTTTAACAAAGGAGCAAAGAAAGCTAATATGTGAATGGGTTAAGATTTGCTCCTTCCTAATAATTATTGCTCAAATTTATCTAAACATGTGGATTTACAAAAGTACAAGCTTTCAAGAATGAAGTCATGGTTGTCTTGTGTTTATGGAAAGGCTTCTACCAATAGCATTCATGAATTTCTTACTTGAGTCAATTTGGAATCCTTTAATTGAAGTTAGCCTATTCCTTAGGGATTCATGCTCTTTTATTTTGAGGGTGGATCAAATGGAGAAACTAGAAGTAAGTGTTGTTGTAACATTTTTGCAAGTTGAAAAGGATTTTCTCTCCTGGGTTTTTTGATTCAGTGGAACATTTGCTTATGCATTTGCCATACAAAACAAAAGTTGGTGGGCCAGTTCAATACAAAAGGATGAATCCATTTTAGAGGTAAAGATTCATACTTTTATTTGACAATTATATATGTTGAATAAAAAATTAATTTAGTGTTCTTAAGTTTTTGCACCATTTGAAGAAGAAAGTCAACAATACAGTCTAAATTGAGGGTTCTATTTGTAAAGCATACATTATTGAGAAGATCTCTATATTTTGTTCTTTCTACTATGAATCATGCATCCAAACTAAATTAAGCAAAATGATAATGGTGGTGAGGTTGATATGCATGATAGATGTCTCTCTATTTTCACCCATCATGGATGAGGAGTTGGAAAGGAAAGAATACACTATTTGACAGATATAGAGCTTAAGATAGCCATAATATATGTTTTGTTGAATTATAATAAGATTCAACCATTTATGGGGTAAATTTTCAATCAAGGCTACCATCATGATGCTCATCACTATTATTTCTTGGAAGGTAAAAAATTATAGTGATGAATATATTGTAGAATCTTTGAAAATCAGTTGCATGAGAAAAATCCAAATCTTATGTTATAATAGATAAAATTGAAGTTTACCATTGATTTTTCATGTTGGTTGCAATGAAAATATTATGTAATTGGACTATAACAGTGTACTTAAATCATTGTACAAGTTATCTTAATAAGTGACATGCTATGCAATTTTTATTCTTAATATGTAGCATGTTAAATAAACCTCACTTAGCATTTTGAACTACTTCATGCAAATGCAGCTTTTATTCTTAATATGTAGCAATGTATAGATATATATTTAAAATTATCTTCCTTTCCTTAGCCTTAATATATTATCCAAAGCAAGAGTAGTGAGAGGGTTCACAATTGAAATATTATTGAAGTTTGGTTCTTAGCATTAGCTAAATTTGTCACTCATTTTACCAGTAACTTTGATTCCTAGACATCAAAGATTTTATAGTATTCAAGTTATACTTGAAGAATTTTTTATAGTAAGCAAATCATACTTGAAGATTTTAAGGGAAAGGATAGTGAATGAGGAAAGCTAATGTAAAGCAATCATAAAGATAATTTAGCATGTTATAAACTATCTTAACAAAAACTACATATTAGGAATACTAATAGCTATATCTAACATGATAATTTTAGTTGTATCTTGTACTATATATATTGCTATCTATTAGTTTCATTATTCTTCTGTACAAGTGTGTAATTGTTTTGGGAAATTATTTCACTAAATTTATGAGATTTTATTTACATGCATGGCAACTATGAAAACCTTGTTAAAAACAAATTTGGAGAGAAATCCATTGTTCAAAATGATAATGCTCTCAATGGTGAACCCACTACTAACTTGTTGCATCGTGAATCTATGCAACTAATAATGCTAAGCTCTTTTACAAGGCTATTGGTGAATCAAAAAAGGGCCAAGTATATGGCATTGGTTAAGATGGTGTGATTATAGCAGTAGCATAAAGAAAAATCATTTATTGTACCACAAGTACCACAACTCCAGCTAAATGTAAATGAAATAATTGCTACTCTTTCCATCAAATGTGATAGTCAAGCTACTAATCGACAATGTGAATTTGAGCAATATATGCTCAAACTAAGGACCCAATTATCTGTAGTTTTGGCCACCTTAATATCCTTTGGCATCCAGTCTAGTAGTAACTCAAATTTTGCCCCAATACTAGCTAACCTACCACCTAATGCCTCTAACTAACCACCTCCTTCAAATGCACCTTAGTATATATCTAAAACATCATTGTTATATGATCATATTCATCATATGTTCATACTTTTTGTATTTTAAACTCAAACATAAATTATTAATTAGTATTTTGTAAAGATATATTACAAATTGTTAGCCATGAATTTGTAAATATTTTATGGTTGAACCCAAAATGTTAGCCTTGAATATCAAGTATTTCATGAAGTTTTTGTATAGCAATATCAATGCAGGGGTTCACATTTAAAGTAAAGGGTCGTTTTGAAAAAATTGTGAAAAGAAGGGTTTAGCAAGAGTCGTGTCCCTAACTAATTTTTAGGATGGATAAGCCCTTAGCTAATCCTTTGTAATATGCAACATTAAAAAAGTATAATTATAATCATAAGAATAGCAAGAGATTAGAGAGGGAATGGTCCCTCACTAATATTTGTGAGGGCTAGACCCCTAGCTGAGTTCTCACCATTATGTAGTGATAGAAAAAAATATATACAATTATATATCTTAGATTAACAAGGAATTAGAGAGGGAAAGGTCTTTCACTAAAAGTTGCACGAGACAAGGCCCTATCAAAGTGCTTGCTAACATCTCATATGAAGCAAGAGCATGTAAATATATTGCAACAACACAACGATGGAGTTTACCCTTACGAAAGTTAGCAAGGATCATATTTCCATAATTAATTCCTAGCAAAAAAATCCATAAAAGTGCATTCTTTTTTTAAAAATAAAATCCTAGCAAAAAATCCATAAAAGCATAGTTTTTTAAATAATAATAATAATAGTGAGGATGTTTTTCTAGTTTAGCGATTAACTATGTCTCTCACTAAATTCAGTAAAGGAAGTCCATGTTCTTGTTAAAAATTAGAAATAGTAATTTTAGCGGCTAATTAGTAAGGGGCAAACCTCTCACTAAATTAAAATTAGTGGCAAAAAATATTATATTTAGTGGCGAAATAATCACTTGCTAATTATAAAAATTCTTATAGTGAAAATAAATTTCTATCATTATACCAATATAAATTTTTGTAGTTTGAGTCTTAATATCAAAGAAAAAATGATAATATGGAATAAATAATTATATAACTTCATTGGCATTTTATGTACTAATAGCTTATTTCACATTTTTTAATAAAACTTTTTCTAATTGTAATTTGAATAAACAATAAAAAACAATAAAGTATGATCTCTTAAAAGATAAAAAGTGATCTATGGATTCTATTTAATGATTTTTTCCATTCACAAAATAAAACCTATGATCATTTTATAATTTTCTTTCTTTAATTAACATATTATTAATTTTAATTAGGATAATAAGTTCATATTTATGAAAGCAATATAATCTATTTTTAACAGATTAATGTTATAAGTAAAATTTTGATCCAACTAATTTTTTTGTAATTTAAATGATAAAATTGGATCTATAAATTATGAATAGATGATAAATTTTATCATTACTAAAATCAAATTTCTGGCAACATGTTATTTCAAAATTGGAAGGTACAATTGAGATGTTAGACATATAATATCTATATTTAATTATAAACTACTTAATCTTTTTTTTAAAAAAAAAGAAAAAGGATAATTGAAAAACAAAAGATCAAAAATGTCGTTTTAACTAATTACTATCCTAAATTTAATTTTCTTTAATTATCCATCCTAAATTTAATTTTTTATAATTATCCATGTCTAAACTTTTGTGGTCAGATAAAAACCATATATCATGTAACAAATCATAATATGGAATAATTAATTATATAAATCCATTGACATTTTGTGGATCAATAGTCTATTCCACTTTTTTAATAATTTTTTAAATTATAATTTGGATAAACAATAAAAATGAGGCTGAAGTATGGTCTCCCAAAACATAAAAGGTAAGAATCCTCTATGACTCTTATGTAATTTAATATACATGGTGCTTTGAAAGGCTTCTCTTGTGATGATATCATGTTGTCTTTATTTCTATGAAATTATATCACAAAATAATAAATATAGATTTTATTACTTATTTATTTTTATTTTTATTTTTATCTCCTTTAACTTTTTAAAAATTATCAAAAAAAATTAAAACATCAAATCATAATTAATCTTCTAAAATTAAATTATAACCATCATTTCTATTTTAAGTTTTGACTTTTATTTATATTTTATTATTTATTTATTTTTATTCTTTTTTTTTTTGACTTTTTGAGAATTGAGAGAAAAATTTCGAGTTAGAAAATAAAGTCATATTAATCTTCTAAAATAAAGTTCCATCTACTATGTTTATCATAGGTCTGTAATTTAAATTTTTTATTCATATTTTATTTTTTTATTTATCCTTATTTTTTTCATTTATGATAACCAAAATATAAATTTTAATTGATATTTAAAAATCAAATTCATGACATTATTTTAACGTATAACATAATATTTTAGTCTAATTTTTAATTTTTAATTAGGATTTTACTGTATATTATTAAAATATTGATTCTCTTTTATTAAATTGTATTTTTTATAATTAAAAATTTTTAAAATATTTTTCATATTATAATAAATAAATTATTATTATTTAATATTTATATTTAAAATTTGTTAACATATTTTTAGACTATTTTATAATTATTATATGTAAATTTTGTTATTATAAATAATTAATGTTCATATTTTATAATTAAATTATGTGAATTATTCTAGAATAGAATATAATTAGTTCTTTCTCGACGTCCACTCAGGAATGAATACGTGGCTTGGTTGCGCAGATCTTTTGATTTTTTATATATATTTTGGGAGTGAAAAGGCTTGAATACAAGACATCCAAATACTAATTAAACCTTCCACTACAGAATTATATCCACTTATTTGGATTTTTTCTCTGCCGTCATCGATCTCCGAAGTTCTCTGCGAAAGAACCCAACCTACTCAGCCCTTTTTTGGTTCTTTAAAGTGAGTTGAAAAGGCCTATGAAGTTTGGTTTGCAACGTTAAGATGGGCTGCATATACAAATGGTGCCTGTTTCATGAACCATTTACTATGAACAATCAACCTGAGTACAGTCGGCCCAAAAGAAACCTAACTGGGTACAATGGCCCAAAATAAAAACCCAACTGAGTACCTAACACTTTCATGAGTTAATAAAAGTTTTAATTTATATAATTTCAATAAATTTGTAATTTAATTCTTATAATTTTATCTTATATAATTATATCCTAAAATTTAAAATAATTTATAATTAAATTTTAGCATCAATTTATATTAAATTTAAATAATAGAAACTAACTCAAAATCTAATTGAGAATTTTTTCTTCAGTTCCTTCATCATTCTTTATCGATAATTTCAAGGAAAAAAAATTCAACATTTTTAATTGTTTTTAACATGTAGATTCTTTTTTTTTTATATAGAAAATAATGAAAGTAATTTTTTTATATGACAATTAATGATTAATAAATGAATTTTGATAAGATGAACGTAGTATTAAAACCAATAAAAGTAAAATATTAATATATAATTTAATAAATACGTAGGATTCTATTAGTTAGATTTGATATTAGTTAATGATGAGAATTTAATTATAAATGATTTTAAACTTTGGGTTTTAATTTCACAAAATAAAATTATAATGACTAAATTATAAATTCACTGAAACTATAAGTATTAAAATCTCTATTAACCCTACTTTTATCCTATTTTGTCTAAATTTTAATTATGGCTCATTTGATGAACTATATAAGACTTGATAGTAAGATAAGCTATAAAATGTTTGTCATATAAATAATATAGTATTATAACCTTATATGATCTCCCTTTGTTATACATAAAATTAGAGGACATTAAACACTCCACAAGGTGAAAGATAAGATCATATAAGCATAATTTATATTAAAAAAATAAAATTAAGAAAAAATATTTTTTGTAATATCTAAAAAAAAAGTGACAGAAGGACCAAATTAAAAATTCGACAGGGAATAAATTGAAAAGATTTCTTGAAACTAGGATATTGTGTAAGTTGGTCTAAACTTCAGGGGCCAAATTGCTAATAGTAGGAAATCGACTTAGCCGATAGCCGGTCACCCCGGCCTATTTTTTTCTTGTGAACCTCTCTTTCTTTTCTAGAAAATTCCTGCCCTTTCTCTCTCTCTCTCTTCTTTCTTCGGTCTCTCTCTCTGGACGGCTCTCCCTCTTGTGTTTTCGCCTGTGAAACTCTGGCCAATTCTTCAGTCCCGGTGTGATGTTGGGCGTTGCTCGGTAAGTTTCCGCCATTACTTCTCTTCGGCTAGCTGTCTTGGGATATTCGACAGATGAATGACGAAGCCTGGCTATTCGGCAAGGGTGGTTCTGACTGCCGGTCGATCACCTCCTCACCAGTGGCTGTCTTATTCTTTATATCTGGCATGATCCCCAGCTGGAATAAGCTTGCAGCAACTCAGTTTCTTTCCCTTCCTTTGCTTTTATACTGGTTCGGCCAGCTATGATCTTTGGGGTCCGCCGGTGGTGTTTAGGCCGGCGGCAAGCTAAGGGTAGCTACATTGGAACCTGGTGAGCATTCTTAGAACATTAGATTTATTATGTAGTGATTCTACAATTAAATATCAAGATAGTTGTGTATAAACCCAAAATTGCAAATTAATGAAAATGGAAAAATCTTATTATTATTGTGATTCAGATACATTCTGGATAGTGTATGGGGTTTGTAAATGTTCAAATTCTAAGATTTTAGTAGATTTTCGAGTAGACAGTTTAGAGTCTAAGGTGAATGGACAATCTTTCTCACTTAACAATCCCATGTGTACATATAAAATAATTTTATTATTATAAAATGTTATAAATCATTTTTAAATGATGAGATTTCTATATATATATATATATATATATCAAAGTGATATGAAAAGTGTATTTATATGTCATTAGTGTTTATGAAATGGTTTGCCATGATAAAACTATGCACTTTCATGTTGATTTGTGTTAGGGGAAATGCTTTAGCTGGTTCACGTACTTTTATATATGTTGCTTACCAGACTAAGTATTTCCATGCTACATAACATGTTTCAAATATGGATTGAGATACTGGATTCATTGAAAATTCATTAGTAATCTGATGGCACATGTGATAGTAGCCTATGTGGCTCTCGTGATTAGCCTGTATGGCTCTTGAGATTGGCCTATCTGGCTCTTGTGACTAACCTATGTGCTTATGCTGTTGTGATTACCATTAGAAATTTTCCTTGGATTCTAGTAGAGTGTTTTAATTAAATGAATATTAATATATATATATATATATTTTATAGTCTGTGTGCTTATGCTGTTGTAATTACCATTAGGAATTTTTCATGAATTTTAGTTGAGTGTTTTATCTAATTGAACATTGATATATATATTTAATAAAGTTTAATGGTTTTTCCATCTTGTCTTATATTATGGAAATTGATGATTCTATTTTTATATGATAAATGAATCTAGATTGCTTAAACAGGTTATGTATATTTTTTATAAACACTGCTTATCCGAAAATGGGTGCTTGTATACAGTGATATGAAAATATTGTTGTATTGATTTATTGTTTAAAGTTTGTATTACGTGAAGAATTTAGTTAAATGAATTGAAATTTTGGATCCATTGGTAATTCCCTAGAAACCCTCAAGTGTACTTGTGATCAGTATATGTGTTGGAGGAATAAGATGTGGAATCCCACATCGCTCGGGGAGGTGTATGTGTTTGGTGCTTAAAAGGGGTGAACTCCTCTGCCACGTAAATGCGTTTAAAAAAAAATCATGAGGCTACGGATCCACACCAAGCGCCTGAAATGGGTAGGTAAGGTGGCCAGCCAAAGCTTTGCATATCTAAGCCAAGTGCCCAGAAGGGGTAGGCAGGGTGGCCAGCCAGAGCGGACAATATCTGCGTGGCATGGATCATGACATAAGATTGGGGAGATATATATTTGTGTGGTGTAATAAGGTAGGACGGAGATATGAGCTATTTGATATGATATTGTTAAGCTGGTTGCCTGTAGGAAATTACTCTAGGATCCTAATGGTGAAAGAATAAAATAGTTATTACAAATATTTTATTATCTTGAGATCATGGTTATTTATTTCATTCTATCAAACATTATGATTTCAATGAATATAGTTTTCATATGTAAATTGAGA
>JANHAO010030990.1:0-10025 GCA_026873985.1 Saraca asoca
GAATTATTTGTTCTTCAATCTTGCTGCTTCATTGAATGTATGCACATATTCAAAATGCCTACGTACCATTGTTAAGATAAATAAATAAATTTAAAGACTGGTTACTAGTTTAGAGACTGAATTTGTGACCAATTTTTTTTTTTTCAGATTTTACCATTTTGCGATCGAAATAACGACTGAAAATTTCTATGAAATTATGCATTTTAACGACCAAAAATTTTGATCGCCAAAAAAGGACAAACAATGACCAAACTTGCAGGAGATTAGCGATTGAATTTGTCACCACCTTTTTCGGTCGCTAATTTCAGCCACTGCATAATTTCAATCACTGATTGTTTTGCGACTGGGTGTTTAGCCACTCCTTTTTTTCAGTGGCTGTTTGGTCGCTAAGTCCATCTGCGATCGAAATTTGTATTTTAGCGACTGAAAATTTCGGTCGCTAAACTGCATTTTTCTTGTAGTGTTAGGATTTGGACTCAATTTTTATTTTTTTGAAATAGGATGATTTCCTATTTATGTCTTCATCTCATTCAAGCATGAATTTTGATTAGATAAAGACACTAATCAAGTCAAATATATCTTATTATTTAATATTATAATCAAGTTAGCCTTATCATTTAGTAAGGATTTTGGATTATAAATACTTGTGTTATGTGAGGTTTAATTAATGGGAGCAGGAGAGGTTGTTTTTGGAATCCACTATGGTGATTACTTGAGATCCCAAAATTAACTTTTTCTATTTTGATGATTATTGAAAGTGAAGAGTACGTATATTTTATGGTATTTTTGGGTATACTAGGGATGTGGGTTTGAGAATTAGTGTACCAGTTGTACTCTCTATTGTCTACTTAGTGAAATTTATTTTTCCTCTTCGTCTCTGGAGTAAGCTAAAAGATGAACCACATTAATTATTTGTATCTTGCTATTTTTATTTATTTAATCTTGAATTGTGCCAACACGTTTAGTTTCACATCATTTAAATTTTCCAACAAGTGGTATTAGAGCCCAATTTTGTCTGGTTGGTGTTTTGATTTGGTTTCTACATGGATTTGTTTTGCATCAAATGCATATTTCGTTTAAGCAACAACTCTATTTGTGTGTGTGTGTGTGTGTGTGTGTGTGTATATATATATATATGGTGATTTTATTGAAAGGACTTATTGTGGAGAAGATAAAACAATTTGATGCATGTGTAAAGTACTAGTGCTTCATTGGGGGTGTAGTTTTGAAGACATTTTTTGTCTATAGAGAAGATGACTTAAATTTCATGCAACTACTTGATTTTGATTTGAAACTACTTGATTCAAAGTTTGATAACTTTTGATAATGAAATTTGTGTCGAGGCGAAGATTGTTAGGATTTGGACTCAAATTTTATTTTTGTGTCAAGCTGGAATTGTTAGGATTTGGACTAAAATTTTATTTTGAATTATACCAATGCACACACTTCCGCATCATAGGAAATTTCCCAACAATAAAAACATCTAATTTAAAAAATAATAATTTTGGAGAGTTTACTCATATGGTAGAATTCACAAAACTTAGAACAATTAATACCAGTTTTCAAAACAATAAATTTATGAATAAGTCCGTTGATTCCTTATATATATATATATATATATAGAGAGAGAGAGAGAGAGAGAGAGAGAGAGAGAGAGAACAGTTTAAAATAGCGATAGAAATTTACTCATATGAAACTTACCGACTTGAAATAATTACCTGAAAATTATGTACAAATTGTATTTTCATAAAAGATAAAACTTATTGTCCACATTAAATAATTTAAAGACGATATTTAAAAGTATAAATCATTCATATTTTAAATAATTGATATGTTCTTCAAGACAAAATACAAGAATTATAAAATTTTTAACATGAAATTATTGATATTATTAGACTTGAATTAAAACTATTTATTTTAATAATTGTATAAATATTAAAATTTTATTTAGATTAATAGAATTCAAAATTATATAATTATAAACTAAATATCCTTTATTGTTTGAAAAATCTTATATTCAAAAGATAAATCTAATATATGAGTTTTTCTTGCTTCATCCTATTTATATAATAGTATGAAGTTAACGTTGTCATAAAGTTTAGTAGTGAAATAGATTATTCCGTTTCAAAGTAATGTCACCAGTACAATTTAAGGTTTGTAGTGGTATTTATAAATATAACTCATTGAGATTCTGTGATTTAAACCTAATAAAATGAATTCTATTTGTAACTCTCACTATTGTAGAAACATATTTATGCATCATTCATTACATAGATGCCATGTTGGTTTAGAGACTAACATCTATCTAAATAATGTTGTACATTAGAATAATTCATATCGATTTTTTAATTGACGTATAAAACAAGAAACGACGTTGATTTTTAATATAAAATTGACATCTTTTTATTTGAATAAAAATTTTACACATCAATTTTTTTACTAAAAAAATTGACGTCATTTTTTCATGAAAAACATTAATTTTTATCATAAATTGATATCTTTTCTCTTTCACTAAAGATATTAGTTTTATATACGAACTAACGTCTTTAGTGGATAAAAAAAATGTTGGTTTTGCATAAAAATCGATATCTTTTTTCTAAAAAAAACTATTGCTAGATACATTTTTATAGAAACCTACTCTTAACTACATTTTTGTAGAAACCTGCTACTATGTACACTTTTTATAAGCAAACATCAAACCAAAATCTACAATCACTTAATACAATCCCAATTTCAATAACTTCAAACCTTTTATTGGATCAATAGAAAATTCAATATATAATAATTATTTACTTACTTTTTAAGTAAATTCCCTTAATTGTTCTTCTCCTTTAGTTAAGCCTTAAGGATCCATGTTTGTAAAAAAAAAAAATGATAATTTACGTTACATTTTGGAGGAAGCATTTAGATCTACTTTTATTATTTATATAAATACTATAATGACCACACTAGAAAAACAACCATTTTTCAACAAAGAAGTAAATATATGTGGTAGTAAATAATTTGATAGAATTAATAAAAATTCTTTGTATCCTTTGAAAGGGTTATAAGGGTTAATAGAAAATAAAAACCAACAAGTATATAACTAGAAGAAATGCATACCAAGTTTTGAAATATCTTTTTGAAGTATGGCAACAATATTTGCACAACAATAGTGATACGCATAAATAGTTAGTGTAATGCATATGTAAGAAGTTATTAAGAGTCACTTAGAGTGACAATATTATTATAATTTATTGTATTTGGAATTTTAAGTAAGTGAGTGAAATAAACACATAATCAAGTATAGTATCTAAGCCAAAAATTATATAACTAGTTATCTACATATACAATAAACACATAATATATCAAGTATAAGCATCTAAACTAAAAATTATATAGTTGTCTATATATAATAATTAGCACATAATTAATTCCCTTCAAATTTTTCTATTTTTTTTTCCTTGGAAGGATCTTCAACTCATATCCTTTCACCATGATTATCTCTCACATAGAACTCTTCCAAGTTGTATTCATCATTCTCTAGAGGTGGTCCTAAAGAGAAATGTCGGGTCTTCTTAACATCATTACTTATGTATCCTTTATCTACATCACCAATAATCTGTCTCTTCTGTTGAAGAACTACAAACTACTTCTTATAAGCTTAGTCTATGATATAAAAAACCTATTTTCCTTGGGATGCCATTATGAATGGTCCCCCCTTATAATCCTTTCTATTAAGATCCACTAATATGAATCCTAACTCATCGACTCAGATGTTATTATTATTCTCAACCCATTTACATCGAAACATAGGCACCCTGAATTTGATGTGGTCAAGCTCTTATATGTCTTCAATGATTCTAGAACCAAGTGATGAAGGAGCAGTTGCATTCAACTTGCACCCGTTGTTCATTCTTTCCATGATTTTGCTCTCCAGTAAAGGTTATATGCTTGTCCAAGTAAGGCTTCACTTCTTTCCTATTATGCAAGACATAAATATGTGCTTATACCTATATTTCATGACTAATGCTTACCACTTTTGTCCCCAATGTACCTTTACCTACAATTCTTCTCTCGTGACAAGACTTGGGAACTCTGATAGCTTCTACATTTGATAAGTATTCACTACATAACTCAATAACCTTCTCAGCTATGTAGCCTTCAATAGTACATCCTTTAGGAAGATGTCAATTCCTCTCATAGCCTTTTAGGATTTTCATATATTGCTTAATCATGTACTTGCACGTCAATTAAACAAGGCCATAGAGGTTTATCTTTCTCACCAAATGAACAATTAAATGCACCAAGATGTCAAAAAAAGGTGGAAAATACATCTAAAGTTGACATACTGTAATAACAAATTTCCTTTGCAGATCATTTAATTTCTTAGGGTGAATGACTCTAGTAATATGTATCTTACATGTTTATGCAATATTGATCAGATAGCCACTGGTAAAAGTTGTTGCATTAAAGAATGACAATCATGAGACTTCAAATTCAACTAATTTCAAATCTTTCATTAAAACAAAGCTTCAAATGTTTGAAGAATATCCCTACTACACCTTAACACCATGTAAACAATCAAAAAAACTTGTTTTCTCATTTTTAAACATAATATGACAAGCTGGAAGCAAATACATACATTGACCCTTCTTCTCTAGTGCTAATTCTTTTTTTATTATCATTTCCACCAAGTTTAGTTTGGCTTTGACTCTATCATTGGTCTTACCTAGTATGTTCAAAAGCAATCTAATAAGACTATCATAGATATTTTTCTCCATATGCATCATATCAAGATTATGTCTCCCAAACAAGATTTGCCAAGATGGAAGATCAAAGAATATGGACCTTTTTTTCCATAAAGTCTTATCACTAGTTGATGTATAGGGTTTGGCAAAAATGGCATCAATATTTTTCACCTGTTCATAAAGCTGGTCCCTAGTTAATGGCTTTGTAGCTTTTCCCTCTTCTAATGACCTATTAAGAGCCTTTCTTTTCCTATGATAATGGTGGGACCAGGGACGAAATCTTTGATGATTGAGATACAGTGCCTTCTTTCCATGCTTGAGTTGACAAGATGTATTGTTCTCACAAATACAACATGCTTTATGTCCTTTGACATCATATCCAGACAAGTTTCTATAAGCTGGGGAGTCATTTATTGTGTAAAAGAGCAAGGTATGCAACTGAAAAGACTTTTGATCATATATGTCAAATATCGACACACCTTCATCCCACATCATCCTTAAGTCTTCAATAAGCGGTGCTAAAAAAACATTTATATCGTTTCCTGGTTGTTTAGGCTCGAAATCATCAATAACAACATTATACACTTGTGCTTTACACATAACTAAGGAGGTAGATTGTAAATCACTAACAAAATGGGCCACGTGCTATATTTACTACTCAGGTCACCATGAAGGTTTATTCCATTTGTACAAAGTCCAAGCCTAAGGTTTCTTGCTTCACTACCAAATTTAGGGAACAATGAATTAAGTGTTTTCCATTTAGGAGAATCAGCTAGATGTTAAAGCTTGCCATAAGAAATCATCTAGTCCGCATGACACATTTTATTCTTGGCATTTCTTGCATTAGAAAACATGTGTTTAAACCTTGGTATTATTGGAAGATAACATAACACCAAAGCCAGAGCCGCTTTATTTTTCATGATAATTTTTTTTTTAATTTGTAAGATGCCTCAAATTTTGGACACTTATGCAAACTTTTATACTCCTTTTGGTATAATAGATAATTATTAGGGCAAGCATGTATCTTTTTGTACTCCATACCCATTATGCACAAGATTTTCTTGGCCTTTTAAGTATGACCCAAAAGTTCATTACCTTCTAGAAGCATATTTTTCAACAATTCAAGTAAAGTCGTGAAACTCTTGTCACTCCACCCATTCCTTGCTACCAAGTTGCACAATCTCAACATAGCATATAATCATGTAAATTTAGTACAACATAGATACAAAGGCTTTTCTTCATCACTTAACAAGCTTACAAGGATATGTAGTAGCTTAATAAAATTATCTCCAACAATATCATGTACTATAACCTTCAATCAATCATCCAAACCCACATCAATTTCATTGTTTTGGTACTTTCCTTTGTTTGATAATTACTAGACATACTATGCAATTAACTTTTACTATACCATATCGATCGTATATACCCTTTATCAATGCTATGAATAAATAAAAGACCTTTTATTTCCTTGGTTTTCATTCTCTTAACACAACAATATCTGACACATAGACACCTAATCAATTCATTATTATTCATAGCATGCTGATCAATAACAAATGTGATAAACTCCTTAATCCCATTATCATATTCTTCACTTAACTAATTAGCAAACATCCATCTACGATCTATGACTACCAATCTAATTTTCAACAAATAATTTTGGATAAATTTAATTTGAAAAAACCTTGAATTATGGAAATATTTCAACTTGTTCTATAATTCAACAAATACACAAGTTAATCTGTTATGGGTGTCCTTGAATTATTTGAAAAATCCTATAATTATTTCACCAAAAATTTTTCAATATGTCATCATGATCATGATTGGCATTTTGAACTATGATTCATGATTATGATGATAGCCATAAGGCAATTGCCCGAAAGATTTTGAATTCAGGCAATTTTGATTGCAATTTAAACTATCTTTCATGAGCATGATCATAAGCTTTTGAAAGGTGCTAAACAGTTTTCACATTAAGTCGATTCAATCCAAAATTAAAAAACAACTAGGACACACAATTGAACATAATCAGCACACAATCCATCTTATCCATACAACATCAATCATTAATAAGATTTAAAAAGAAAAGTAGCTATTGCCTAGAAACTAAGAGAGCTAGATGAAGAAGATTGGTTCAAACCACTGAGAGGCAAAGAATAAGAGTGAGCTAAGCTTTTGTGGTTAGCGAGAAAGTGAGAGTGAGAGTGTCTTTGAATTGTTGGAGATAGAGGAAGAGAGAGCTAGGATTTTAAACTAACAAGAGAGCAAGAGTGACTATTAGTTCTACAAAAACTTTTACTAAGAATCGACATCTTAATTTCATTTGTGCATGTATTTTTAGCCACCCTATCTCATTTATTTTGAATCCTTTTTATCTATTTTTTTGAAAATACATTACAATTTTCACAAATAAATTGCCTAAAAGCTAATTATTTTGTCCATTAAATAATGCTTAGTACAACTTGGATACAAAGGCTTTTTTGCACCACTTAACAAGCTTTCAAGGATATATGGCCATTCAATAAAATTATCTTTAATAATGTCATGCACCATATCCTTTAATTGATCATCCAAACCCATTTCAATTTCATCATTTTGATACCCTCCATTGTCTTGATAATTAGTAGACATACTAACCAATTGACTTTCACCATGCCATATCTATCATGTATAGTCTTTATCAATGCCATGAATAAATAAATGACCTTTTATTTCCTTTGCTTTCATTCTCTAAACACAATAATATCTCACACTTGGACACCTAATCTAGTTATTACTATTTGCAGCATGTTGATCAACAACATATCTAATAAACTCCTCAACCTTATTTGCATATTCTTTACTCAACCAATCAACAGACATCCACATACGATCCATGACTACTAGATCTAAATTTCAACAAGTACACAAGTCAACAAATAATTTAAATGAATTTAACTAGAAATTTTAGTGTTGAAAGGGTTTTGAAATATATTATTGTGATTTATTTTGTTCATGATGGATTTGAGTAGTTGATATTTTGACCGTTGTATCTCTAATATTTAGTGTGAATCTATGGCTACAAATACAACCACCCATACACACACAAACCTAACATATTCCACACTCATTGACAACCCCTTTACATGTTCTAGTTGGTATGATTTAAAATAAAAAATAAACTAGGGCATACAATTAAATATAATCAGTACATAATTTATCCCATCTACACAACATCAATTATTAATAAAATTCAAAAAGAAAAGTAGTTGTTACCTAGAAATAGAGATAGAGCAAGATGAAGAAGATTGTTTCAAACCACCAAGAAAAGGGAAAGTGAGATTGAGCTAGGCTTTTGTGGTTAGTGGAGAGTGAAAATGAGAAGGAGAGTGTATTCAAATCACCAAAGAGAGCTTAGATTTCAAACTAGCAAGAGTGCGAGAGTGATAGTTAGGCTTGCAAAAACTTTTTATTAATAGTAGACTTTTGATCTTCATTTTTAATTAAGAACCAATGTTATATATATGAAATGTACGTTGGTTACTAATAAAAAACCAACATGGTTAGTGTTTACGTTGATTTTTTTAAGACAATCAATGTCTTAATTTTCATGTATTTCATGCACAATGCATCTTATTTATTTTGAATTATTTTTTATTTTATTTTTTAGATAATATATTATAATTTTCACTAATAAATTACCTAAAGGCTAATTATTCTTCTAAATTATTATGTCTATCAAATAATACTAAATTCATGAATTATTTTATCAAATTAAATAATATTTTAATTCTTGAATTATTTTGTAACCTTAGTAAAATGGAATTATTTGTTTAGGAATAGAAAAATTAATTATTAGATAATATTTTTTTTCATAAACAAAATTAGACAAAATAATTTGAGTAAGGATTATACAAAAAATTAGATATTTCTTGTTCATAAAGAGACAAAATAATTCAAAATTAATGATGCCAATTTTGTTTTTTGTAGTAACCAATGTTTAAGGCATTAAGGACATCGATTTTAGTTAAAAAATCAATGTCGTTTCTCTTAACTTGTCTGTTTTTTTTTTTTTAGAAAAAAGAGTAGATATTTAATATTTTGACTTTCCCATTTACAAAAACTTGCTGCAAGCCACATTTTTATAGAAACTTGATTCTAACTACATTTTTATAGAAAATGAACATCTAACCAATATCATACATAGATTTTATTGGATAAAAAAATTCAATAGATTGCAACACAATAATGTTAAAATCAATACATTACACTCTATTTCTATACAATTATATTACACTGTTTCTATACAATTAATCAACCAAATTGACAAGGAGAAATTCAAAACATTAATCTTAAATATGGTTAGTTTCTACATGAGTGTAAGGATAGGTATCTCTTCCAAAGTACTGCAAGTTTGTACAAAATTAACATTAATTTCAATTATAAAGATATTATTATAATTTTTATTAAAGTGAAAATAATAAAGATTGTAGGCTTTATTAGGTTCCATCAATAAGAGTAGTGTTAAAGGTAACACTAAACTAGTAAGAGTGAAATATTTTATTATCTTTTGTGGATCTTAGTCTTGCTTTACTTAAGTGATTATGTCACTCATATACCTCAGTACAATGTATCCACACTACATATTTCCTTGTTGTTGACGACACTACAACAAATCTAATATGTATTCAAATAACCAATTCAATTCTTGAAATTATTTTGATTATTATAAAAGGTATTCAAGATGATTAAAAGTTTTACTTTTATGTTGATCCATTTTGTGTTAGGCTTTTTCCCTAGTTGTCCATGAAAAAATGAATCTTAAGAAATTTATTTAATGAAATTCATGTAAGAAACTATTATATTAACAAAGGAAATCATATATAACATAAATCTCAAAACTAAAATTTAATTTACGAATCAACTCATGAGTTAATTAAGTTCCTGATATCTCTGTGCGACAGATGTCCCAAGGGATTAACCTAGTACACCACATTTCTCTTTGTATAAGTTGCGCACAACATCCAATAATGCCTATAATAACGAAACATCAAATAAGTAATATAATAAACTAAGTGCTTATTAATGCGTGGCTGTCGACACTGATCAAATTAGAAATTTACAAAATGGGGTTATCTAACTACTTGTAGTATATGACAACATCGAGTCAAACCCAAAGATAATTTGTGGATGATATCAATTAATTAGGAGCTAGAAATAAGGGGGCCTTGGCAGAATCTAAGCTAATAGAAACTACACTAACATGCAACTACATGCAGAAATGAAAATGCAAATAGATAAACCAACCAGCCA